>WAAB01001670.1:0-21990 GCA_013389865.1 Piaya cayana | reverse complement strand
GTTTCTCTTAAAAAAAACCAAAACAACCAAACAAAATAAAAACCAATTTCCACTCTGTGCAAGTTATCCTGGTTCTTTGGCAGATGCAGACTTTGCAGGTTGATTTTGCTCCCACGTATATCATGACCATTTTCCTAATAAGTTAATTATGCCCAAGCATACCTGATTTCTCACTCCATCATTTAGCTCCTGATATGCAACCTCCCATATCCATGTAGTTAGATATTTACTAGTTCATGGCTGTACCCATAGTACTTTCAAAAGCACATGTATCCTTAAGCCTTTTTGTACTGGGTTTAATGAGATTAAATTTCTTTAGATGCACAAGTTCTCCTCAGTTGCCTTCCTACTATTTCTGCATCTATAGTGCTTGAGTACCCAGCTTTGATATCAGTGTGGGCGAAAATCAGTATCAAGTATGTTTCAGACTTCTTCTCATCCAATGGTTTTCTTAGAATCATAGAATGTCCTGACTTGGAAGGTACGATCACGGAGCCCAACTTCTGTCCCTGCATAGAACAATCCCAACATTCACACCATGGGCCTGAGTGTGTTGCCTGAATGCTTCTGGAATATCATCAGGCTTGGTGCTATGACTGCTTCCCTGGGTAGCTTGTTCTGGTCCTCCACCGCTCTCTGGATGAAGAACCCTTTCCTAATATTGAGTCTAACCCTTCACTGTAAAATCTTCCTGCTGTTCCCTCAGGTCCTGTCATTGGTCACCAGAGAGAAGAGATCAATGCCTGCTCCTCCTCCCTTTGTGAGGAAGATGCAGACTGTGATGAGGTTTCCCCTCAGTCTCCTCTTCTCCAGGCTAAACAGTCCAAGTGCCTTTAGCTGCTCCTCATATGGCTTCCCCTCTAAACCTTTCACCAACATTGTGGTCTCCTCTGGAGAGTCTCCAGTAGCTTTATATCCTCTTTACACTACGGTGCCCAGAACTGCACCTACCACTCAAGATAGGGCCACACCAATGCTGCGCCTCCTTCGACTGGATAGCAGTGCAGTTGTTTTTTTCCTTTAAATGCATGAGGAGCCAATATATTTGCTGTATAACAAATGTGTTACTCTTGCAAATGTATTTCTAATGAAAGACAGCTGCTTGAAAAGTTTTTAAAAATGTCCAAATAGATCTACTATCCTTATTTTTGTGACTTTAGCGAAAAACCAGAGAGAGAGCATATGCGCTACCAATGAACTTATTCTACTCACAAGTCACATATTCAGGCACAGACACAGAGATGGCAAATTATTTCACCTCAGATGAGCAGCTCTATCCTCCCTGCAGATAAAGAGATGAATTTTGGAAAACAGCCCAAGCTCCTGTTGAATAAATGAAACAAAACCTGCTCACTTGAAGTTTAAAAGGTTCCTGTCTTGTAGAAAATAATGAAACTAACGAAGGATGATGTTTGAGCTGGGACAACCTTCCTGGGATTAGCATCTACTGAGGCTTTCAGTATTTTAGAAAAAAAAGAACAAAGGAAAACAGTCACTGTGAAAGAACATTGTACAAAGTCTTTTTCGATGAGATGTGTTCCTGCTGTTTCTGTTCTGTAAAGTGGTTTTAATCTTCCAAGCTGACTATTTGGCATATTTCATAATAACAATGTATTTTAAATGGCCACCCAAGTATATACAATGCACTGTGATTTGCAGAACTGCCTGGTTTTACACATTGTTAGTATTACATTCAGGAATGATTTATAGAAGTAGGAAGGCTGCCAAGACTGACTTTGTATTACTCTGCTGATTTTAGAGTTACTCCAAGTTTAAACTGGTGCATTCAAGAGCAGAGTAGACAGGAAATTATACCACTTTTAGACAGTAAAAAGCTTTCAAACACTAAACTTATCTGTATTTGGAAAGATGTTTGTGCAGGACTGAAATTTTGCACCCAAAAAAAACTACACAACAAGAAAATTAAGAATATGACACAAAGAACAAAAGACAACAAATAAGTTTAAGTGCAAAACACTTATCATTTTCTTCACATCATGTGAGATGAACCAAGCTCTACACATTACTAATGGAGCAATTGATGCAAGTGAGAAGAGCTCAACTTCAGTGTGCTATGCAGTCCAAGTTAAAAAAGCCTTAGAGAGCAAGCGATAGGTATCTTGTTTCTATTATTTGTCACCAGACTTCTTGCTTTAGGAATTTCAATTCGTACTTCAACAAGGAAAATATTCTGAAAGTGGCGAGTGGAATTTGATTTCATTTTTCGAGACTTAAATTTGTTTGCATATCCTACTCTTGTAGAGTAGATCAGCAAGCCAGGTTTTGTTCAAATGCATTCAAATCACTCTGCAGTTTTTCCCCCTCTGGTGAGACTCTGTAAGCATATAAGAAAGTGGTCATGTACTTCCATATATATAAAGTCTGGAAATAGACAGGAAATAATTTAGTTAGGAATAAACTAGAACTTACACCTGAAATAGTGGAAGAATACGGAGTACAGATTGAGTTTAGGCTGGGCAAACAGTACAAATAACAGTATCTGATAGGTGAACAACTGAAGTTTCATGGATTCCGCTAGATTTTAAAGTGAATGCAATAAGGGCAATTTCAGTTCTTCAGCAACAGATACTAGTTTGCAGTTTGTATCCCACAAAACAATCTGATGTTATTTAAAAGCTCTCACTAATTATGCAAGTTAAATTTGTAGCTCTCTACTGGCAAATTATATGCTTATCTCAACCACATACCTCTGTATGATAGCACAGCAGTAACACCCTCCTTGTCTGCTGGATGATGATTTGTTTAACATGCCATTAGGCAGTAGGCTTTTGAAGCCCATATTGTCAACAGCTGCATACTTGTCTCTCACCAGCAAGTGGATGAATAAATGTAAAGTAGAACTCCAGTTCTTACTATAACACCAAATAACGAAGTATTGCATCCAGTTCTGGAGTCCTCAGAGGCACAGGAAAGACAAGGATCTGTTAGAGCAAGTCTAAAGGAGAACATGAATATGATCAAAGGACTGGGAGCACCTCCCATGTGAGGACAGGCTGAGAGAGTTGGACTTATTCAATCTGGAGAAGAGGAAGCTCAAGGGAGTCTTTATATTAGCCTTCCAGTACTGAAAGGGGAACTACAGGAAAGGTGAGGTGTGAGTGTGTCTTTTTCAGAGAATGCAGGGATAGGATGAGGGACAATGGTTCCAAGCTGAAGGAGGTGAGATTTAGATGAGATATTAGGAAGAAATATTGTCCTGTTAGGGCATGGAGACACAGGCCCAGGTTGCCTAGAGAAGCCGTGGGTGCCCCATCCCTGGAGGTGTTCAAAGTCAGATTGTATGAGGCTTTGAGCAGCCTGATCCAGTGGAAGGTGTCCCTGTCCATGGCAAGGGGGTTGGAACTGTATGATCTTTAAGGTGCCTTCCAACTCAAACTCATTTTATGATTCTATGTTATTGCATTTTGTTTTGAAAGCAGATTTAAAGAGGGGATGGCAGGGGGAGCACATAAATACCTGCTTCTACAGGGCTGAAAATTTATCAGTGAACTTTCTTAAAGACAGTTGTTTAGCCACTGTCACATAGTGGGTGTCACCCATTGGGGTTAATGGTAACAAACATGATTTCAAGTTCTTTCCACCAAGCATTATTGGGGCAAACCTTATATTCAGCACGAGTCCAGGACTAACCTTCACAACACCACAAACAGAGCGGTGTTCAGAAAAGAAAGAGTTTTTTCTTCCTGAAGAAAACTCTTTTGGAGCTAGAGAGGCTACAGTTTTCCAGGCAAAAATGAGTGACTTGGTAAAATGAAATGAACCAGTCAAGACACTTTATGGATGGTATGAATGAATTTGCCTCTTTTGATTCTCTGCTTTAATGTCTTAACATCAATAAACATAAAAAAATATTAGCACTTAATTGAACAGAGTTTCAGAATGGAAAGAAAGACAAACAAACACAGAATACACATTCTTTCAATAGATGTTTTAGAATTTCCAGTATGTACATAAAAATTTAAAGTTGGCTTAGGGGGATTTTTAACTTTTCTCTGGTTTTCATGCACAATTATAAGAAAATAAGTATTGCAGGTGTTGCTTTACAAGATGCTACAAAGAGCTTCCATTGTAACCGATTGTCAGCACGAAGTAAATAACCATATAAAGGACTGAACTGAGCTTACAGAATATTTTTCCACATCTCTCCTGCAGCAGAGCTGAAAAGTGAGCAGAGCACCTTTGACTATGATAGAACCAAACAACTTCAGCACTAGTATGACTGCTCCTTAGGTCAGGAAGGGCTACCTTAATACTTTCTGAGTCCACCTGCAGAACTCAGTCCTGGAATTCATGCTTACACAGCGGGGCTGAGAAGAGATAATTTGGGTGTTCTTTGTTGACCCAAATGAAACTATTGAAAACAAATACAGTGCTAAAGAAACTGTTCTCCCTCATTTTATATGCAGAATACAAAGGAAGGAATAGATTTTAAGCATCTTGAAAGTGAAGAGGTTTTAAAAGATAGGGAAATTTCTAACAGTCTACATAAATGCAATCATAAACTCTAGTGTCTATAAATAATACCACCTGTGGTTTTGCCTTCAATGGAGCAGATATGATTCTTCACCTATTTAGAGCCATGTATGCATTAAAAAATAAAATAATACATAGTAAAAGCTTGAGATACCTAATTTCATTTTTCCTCAGAACACACTAACGACCACTCAGAAGCATCAAAAAGAAAAAAATAACGTATCCAGTTACATAGAGGTGCTAATGTCATGTTTTTAAGCTGGCTGTTACAACAGAAAAGCAGATGAGATTTTTCTTCCCCTGCTACATCTTGCCCCAAATCCTTTTCTAATCCATTACTTCAGCCTAGGAAGGTCCCTGAGCTTAGCTGTTTTGGACCATTGGAATACCGGAACAGCCTAAAGACACTTAATTATAGACAGTCATTACAGTTATTTTTAATTTTATCCATAATCAAATAACTGGCATAAATCCCTTCGTATTTAATATGCCAATGTATTACAAAGACTCAAAATGGACCCTCAACATATTCATAACATCTGCAGATTAACATTAACTCCAGTGGTTTTTAAAATCATCTTTATGAATAAGGAAGTTATCTAATATGTGTAGGTTTAAATGAAGCTCATATTCAATAAGCAAAAGAATAGTCAAGTATTTGAAGGTTCTAACTAATGAGCAAATAGACTTTAACAAAAGCAGCTTTCAAAGCTTACAAGTTTATAAGAACTTAATTAAGAAGTCATCAGATGTTGATTTAACATATACCCTGGATACTCAGGTATTGAATTAAGCAGATTTGAGGATCTGATTTTTTTGTTTTAATTATCATTATTCTTCTAAGGTGATTTGCATTGCTGTGTTAGATCTGCTCCACGTGGACAGTGGTTTTAAGTAAGCAGTTCTAGGTTATCATCCTGTTCAAAGTATGGGCTCAATTATCCCTATTCTGCTGGCCCTGTAACAAAATTCTCAATTGAAAACATTTTTAGAGTTCTCTGTTGGGCTTATGTGTTGTTTTTAAAGAAAATATTTTAAAAGTTAAGAAACAAAGGAAGGGGGGCCTTTTAATGACAAAATAAGGTTGAATTGTTAGGTGTGTCACAACAGCATTTTTGGATGATGAGCAAAATCAGTAGAAGCCATCATTTCAGCTTCACTGGAGTTTACAAAACATTGACTGATTATAAGGATTCTAGTGGGAATTGCTAGGTGCTCATAAAGTGTGAAAACCTGATATCTATCTACAGGTACTGAGCACCTGAGGCCTCAGTTGTCAAGATTTTTCTGTCTCTTTACACCTATTTACACTAAACACCTCTTCAGGAATACAATTTTCTATAAAACTCACCTTAACCAGAGTCTAACCTCAAAAGAATAAATTTTTATTAAAAATTGTAAATTGATGTTGGCTTCCATTTAAGTTCTTTTCCCATTCTCGTGTTTATCATCTCAACTTTTCCTCATGTTAAAGATTAGATTTATTTTGTCTATGAACTTGTAAATAAGCCCTCAAGGGGATCATACAAGGCAAGAATTTAATATGAACACAGGGAGAACGGCCCAGAGGATATGGCAACAATATTTCAGCAAAACAGAGCTTGCAAGAAAAGAATTATCACAATCAAGTGTGTCCTTCAAGTCATTTTAAGTGCCTTAATGTTTTCTTTTATTTTACTTGAGTTTATATACCCAAATGATAATGATGTCCTAGTGCTCTGTCTAGTGTATCATTGGGTTCCCCTAGCATATTTTCCACAGTTTAAGCTTTTCACCCTCAGACTGTTTCTCCTTGGATTCTGCTCAATTTTTCCTTTCCCTTTAACCAATTACTCACAAGCACTTCTAAAGTAAAATGTACGATGTAAGTTACCCAGCAGTTAGTAATTTCCTCTTAAATCTCAGAGCCTATTTGCTGGAAAAAAAACCAAACAGTCTTTTGGAATTTGAGATTTGCACACCTGATTATAACTTTGGTCCATGAGGTTTTACAGTTTCAGTATGAAAATGATCATGACCATAGAATCACTAAGATTGAAAAACAACTCCAAGATCATCCACCACTCCAGCCATCAGTGCAACACCACCATACCTACTAAACCATGTCCTGAAGAACCAAATCTACTTGGCTTTTTGAACTCCTTCTGGGAAGGTGACTCCGTCACTTCCTTGGTAGCCCATTTCAGTGCTTCACCACTTTTTTTGGTACAGAATTTGTCCCTAATATCCAATTTAAACCTCCCTCAGTGCAACTTGAGGCCATTTTCTCTCATCCTATCATTACTTGGGAGAAGAGACCTGCAACCACCTCATTACTATCTCCTTTCAGGGAGTTGTAGAGAGCAATAAGGTCTCCCCCTCAGATGCTGCAGAGAACATAAAAGGAAGGAAATGGTATGTACTTGTTCCCTTTGGGCTTTTGATTAGCGTGATTATGGTAGCAATGCTACATCCTTGGATGTAAATATTTGAGATAGACTGAAATTCTTGGAAAAACAGCCTGTCATTCCAGTTTTTAATGATCTTTCTCTCAGAAACATAGATAAAATGGGTTTCATAAAGAATACATCCTGACTGTACGTCAAAAGTTTTTCCATTATGACAAAATCCCAGGAACAGTCATGGTCAGACGTACAACAGTATGTCACATTGAAACACTGATGTTGAGCGAAAATGTAAGTATAGGCAAAGTCAGAAAATCATTTGCTTTAATCATTTCCCACTGGTTTACTGGAGGTAGTCTCCAGTGTGTCTCTAGGTAACAAGGGGATCAAAAAACAAAGCAGATTTGGATCTAACCTACAACTATGTGCAAAAGACAGAACACCTCAGACAACATGGATGGCCTTTCAGAGTCCCCATCAATACATTGATGGAGACATCATTCTAGTGTGATTCTCTGTATCTTTCTGAACATGATCTTCATTATTAAAACCAATAAGAAATTATCATAATTCAGCTTCACAATATGCATTAATCTTTGCCAAGAGATTTGTGGCATATGAAGGTTTTCCAGTTTCTCCTAGGTTTAGAGGGAGACAGAAAGGGAAAAGGCTTCTCACTTTATATTTTTTAGTGGCCCTCAGCAAAGCAAGCAAAGAAAAAAATTGTCAGTGGCAGTAGGAATTTACTTCTTAAAAGCTTTTCTTTTTTGAAGGAGATGACTAAACCTCAAGTGGTGATCCCTAATACTTGCTGTCTCAACAATATTCCTATGTCACTTGAAGAGTCATTTTCACAAGCTAGATACCCAGCACTGAGATTCTTGTGCCAATTTCCCAGGACCAATCAAACTTCCCTCACTGGTACAGCGACACTTTCTGTATGTGTTCATTAGCTATAAAGAGATTACTATTTGATTAAAAAACCAACAACCAAACAAACAACGCCCTGGTCATCCAGAAATAATTGATGTGAGTTTCTGGAGAGATCAAATCAATAGTTTTACTTTCCCAGCTGATTCAGGATGTACTACTTCATATCTAACACTTTTTTTTAAATTTTTTAATATTATTTAAAAATTGTATTATTTATAAGTATTAATCTTTAAATTTATTTTAATTGGTATCTTGTGACTAACAGGTAGCTTGGACAATCATGATAACCATTTTTTATTATATCATTAAAGGTTCAAGCAAAAGAAGATCAGAGAATACCATTATAATATCATTTCTTTAGAACATTAGAATGAGGTCTGAGAAAAGACCTGGGTTTTATCTCTGTTTATGTCCCATCAGCTCTTGAATTTACACGTGCACTGTTGGAGTACAGTCCATAAAAGTCACAATAAATTTGCAATGCTGATGGTTTCCTGTAAGTGACATGTAGTGGCTTCTTTAATCCTAACTCTAAGTTAAACTTGCTTGAATTGCGCGATTAATCAATTTACGCCTTTATCCTTAAGACAGATACTTCAGGCAAACTTCCACTAACATTTCTCTTTTCTTTAATAACTGATTCAGAATAATTATTTTCACAACATCTTTTCATTATTAAGCAGGATTTTTCTCCATTTATATATGACAAGAATACAGGAGGATAGGAGGTAAGCCAGTGCCACAAGTATTGACATATCCTCCGAGAATAGGACAGATTAATTCTTTTCTCCTTTTTCTGTACAGTTACTGTAAATATAATCCTTTTCTTCTTAATTTGCTGAGTATAACAGGAGCTAAGCATATTTACCTCAGGATATAGAATCATAGAATCACAGAATAATTAAAGCTGGGAAAGACCTCTAAGCTTATCCAGTCTAACAGTCAGCCTAACACCCCTATGCCTAGTAAATCATGTCCCGAACTGTCACATCTACATGTTTTTTGAACACATTCGGGGAACTTTCCAAAGGCACACACAGTATTGTTTCTTCAATTCATTAATTACATAGTAGTCAGCAGCCCCTGGGATCTATGCACAGAAGCGGTTAAGCAACACAAATACACCTTTAAAGGTGTTCAGGTTTTCTTCATGATGAAACAACCTAGCTCAAGCTAAATAAAAGTGATAGCAGTCACAACATATCTTCTCTCCATAAATTATATCAACTAATAAGTTTTTATTGCTTAGCCAGTTTATATGGTTTGGGGTTTTTTTCCCCTATGGGTTAATATTTTTTTTTCCTGTGCTACTGACCTAGGAAGGTCCAAAAGAAGAGGATATACAATTTTGTTTATTTTCCCTGAGATCTCTTGGGTCACATTATTGTCTGGAATAAAACGACATGACTATGTTGACTACAGTGCAAACAATGATGTCTAAAGCCGCCTGAAAAGATTAATGAAAATAAATGTTTTTAAAATGTCTTTTGTCAGTTCTTTTGTGTTACATTTTTACTAACGTTTCAGTAAAACTGAGTAAGTAAAATCATCCTTTGAATTATTATGCAATGTTTAACTTTAATAGACCTCTAATTCTATCTTACATCCATTTCTGGTCTAGCACAGCAGCCTGCAATTCACAAAGACTATCCAAACTCCCAGTGTTAAAAACACTCAAGCACTATTTCAGCTACTTTTACCTACAATTGCTGTTCGTTTCCTTCATTGATTTTTCAAGATTTATGACATATGCAAGTATAAATTGCTTGTTTTTTATTGGAACTTCTAATGAATACCGTCTGTCCCCTAATGTGTACAGCAAGCCTGGGATAAAGCACACTGGAAGGTCTTGATGAGACTTTATAGAAAGACAGAAAACACTGCATAACACAAGGGTGTGAAATGGATGAGGAGGAAGCAACATTTTTATCCTTCAGATGATTATATAGCTCAATGGAGTTCAAAACTCAGAAGCTTCTCTTACTCTTAAAGTATTTATAACTTTGTTTTTATAAGAAAGATTAAATGTGGTTAAAAAGAAGTGCTTGCACCTTAATGGCCTTTAGGAGCTCTATATTTTGATAACCAGCTACATGTATCAAATGCAATTTTATTTCTCCACCTTTTTCAGTGTATGGATATATTTACCATTTGCAAAGACAATCATACATAGAGTATCTCAGTCTATAGGAGGTTACCTAAAAGAGATGTGAAAAATGAAACTTCCAGTAGGGAGTTAACAGTGCTAAACAGGAGTTCTGTAACTGGCACCAACTCTTTGACTTCAGCTGTGAAGTCTCTCCACATTCCAATAAATCAGCTAACTGATTAATTCATCCTGAAAAGTTCCTTCACACAAAGAGCTGCACTGATTTATGACTCTTTGAAAAGGACCTGAGCTGGTAGGAGTTTCTAGTGACTGGGATAGCATTCTTGTAACAGCTAACTGAGAAATTAACATACTGCTTGGAAGTATTAGATAGCAAGGGATGTTATTTAAACATATATGTGTGTGTGTGTGGCTTTAGTTTTGTTTTTTAAAATCATCCAGAAAGCGGTGAAACTAAGACAGCTAAGACTTGTAACAATACTTTCTATGTTGGTAACTTACACTTTGCTACTTGAAATAACATTTGTTTATGTACACAGGTTTATCAGTATTTTGCTTTCTATGATTAGTAGTCGTAAACTAGAATTATTTGTTAGAACTTCTGGTTTGATTTTGTTTTGATTCACTGAAGACACAAAAAAATAATACAAAAAAATCCACAACTGTTCATTTATGTTCTCTATGTGAAATTAAGCATCATTTCTCCTCGATGTCTCATTGAAGCTAAACCTCTTCATCACATGAGCACTGAATACAAAACAACAGCAAACAAGAAAAAGAGATCCTGGTACATCTTTGCAGTACTATCAGAGGTAAATATTATTTTTAATTCATTGGAGAGAAAACTTCTCTCTTGATATAGCCTCAAGCTCATTTGTATTTGGAGGAAGGAAGAATCAAACAATGTGAATATATTCACCCACAGTATTTGCCAATCCAACTCAAATGCATCAAATGTGTACACACTATAATGTTTCTGTATAAAAATCTAACAACTACAACGACATGAAAAGTACGTAACAAAAGGAATTGTTATGTTGTCTATATTGTAATGGTATGACAAGTCAAGGAAACACTGTCATTTCCATGCTATACACTTATGTTATCCACATGGCTACTCCCATATGAGGACAGGCTGAGAGAGTTAGGCTTGTTTAGCCTAGAGAAGTGAAGGCTCCAGGAAGACTTCCAGTACTGAAAGGGGGCTTACAGGAAAGCTGGGGAGGGGCGTTTATCAGGAAGTGCAGAGACAAGATGAGGACGGACAGTTTTAAGACAAAAGTGGTCAGATTTAGATGAGATCTTAGGAGGAAATGTTTTCCTGTGAGGGTGGTGAGGTACTAGCACAGATTGCCCAGAGAAGTCATGGAAACTCCATCCCTGGAGGTGTTCAAGGCCAGGCTTGATGGGGCTTTGAGCAACCTGATGCAGTGGGAGGTGTCCCTGCCCATGGCAGGGGGATTGGAACTGGATGATCTTTAAGTTCCCTTCCAACCCAAACAATTCTAGGATTCTATGAAATACAAATTTTACAACAAGCAAGAATATCCACCTCACCATAGTTGCATAATGCAGGTATGAATGTTACACCACTCTACGATCAGAGTAGCTGCCAGCTATACTGCAAACTGGAAGAACTGTTGGAAGACTTTCAACAATGATCAACAACTCTTAGAGATACAGTTGAGTCAGCTTATGTAAACAAGAGGGAGGTAGTTCTTCATACTGAGCAGGTCATGGCTAGCCAGAAAGATTACACAAAAAGACAGTGATAACTGTGTTGAAAAAGCTGTAACACACACACTGAAGGCTCTTGGCAGAGAGGACAAAAATCTGAATGAGCTGATACAGATGCTCTGCTATGTCAGTGGAGGCAACATCACACATTCTCTTTCAGACATCTCAGTCTGAGATGAACCCAACTTTGTTTTGAAAATGGTTTTTTACATTGAAACTAAGCATGTGAGTAGGATGAGATCTAAAGTGTAGATTTTGTGAATAAATTTTGTTTCAATTTAGTAAAAGAAAACATCCTAAAGTAAGAACCACACCTAATCAAAGCTACAGTCTCAGAAGCAGCACAGTCAGAGTCTCCTAGAAAAAGTCTGGTTGTAAAAAGTCCTTTAAAACAGTTTTTCTCAAATTATGTCTTCTTTTCAGTTTTCTTTTCTTTTTTGTTTTCAGTGTTCTTACAAATACTTACAGGTAATGATCTTATAAGAGCTGATAATGGTCAAAACCCATCTTATATATCTCTTATGTCTCTGCTGAGATCTGATCTGTTTCAGGCAAAGGTATTCCTACTGTATTCCCAATATTAATGCTGGTATAATAATCTTAAAGAACATCTACAGGGAAGATTTCCTGTAAGTATAAGCAAGTTCCAATGAAGCAAATAAAATTTTGTCATTGTTGTAAAGATCAGGGTTTTGTCCCAAAATTTACCTTGTCAACATTTATGTGCCTTTTATGTACTTATCCCCATATTTCCTCTCCTACTTTTCCACAATTTCCTGTTACAGAAGGTTCTTGGGAAAGCCTTCATGTTTCACAACAAAATAAACCTAAAAACAATTAATTCATGAGAATAAATTTCACCTATAGGGCTGAATCCAGAGGGGCGATCAAGCAAGTGCTTGGTAAGACATGTCTTAGATATTAGAATTCTAGTTTTCTTGTATCACAATTTCAACTTTTATTGAAGAACAAAGAAAACAGTTTTTCCAAGACTTTTCAGAAAATGATACGCATTTTGAAATCTCCAGGCTACTCTGCCTGAAAACTTGCTAAGATATTAAACTTTCCCACTTGACTTTCAAAGATAGAAGAACTGTCTACACAGAAACCTTCATTTAATGTTCAAGAACCACCTACTGAGCAATACTGTGGAAAAACATACTCTGCTCCTGGATAAAGAGTCCACTTTCAGCTGAGTTACTTAGTTTTAATTTTTGGTTTTATCAAGGGCCATGGGATGATTCAGGCTGAAAGGAACTTCATCAGGTCACCTCTTAAAGCCTTCTTCTTGAGGCACAGTCATTTGCAGGAGCTCAGTTTTACCATTATCTGTATGTACACACAACACAGAGCACATGTTACTAAATCCGTTCTGCACTTCTAATCTGGATTCCTGAAATAATGTTCTCATTACACAGGAGTGTATAGTTATATTTGAAAAGGGAATCAGAATTAAAATTCCTCAGTTTTCCTCATTTTAAAAGTCGTACTGCTGGAATTAGCATATTATAAATCATTCATTGAAATACATTGGTATTAATTACATTGCTACTTGAAATTTAAGAGAGGTTTTATCCCTGTTGTGACACACTTGCTTCTATGGGATGAAAACCAGGATTTAGCAGGTAGTGTGCTGTAAAACACAGAGAACTTTGCTCTACTCTCAGTATTGTTGTGTGAGCCAAAATCCCATTACAACTGGCAAGGTAAGCCACTTCGGTTGCCAAACTGGATATTTTACTGTATTTATAAATATGAGCAAATAAATGTGGATGTGAAATGAAATTGTCTACATAAACTGAAAATACTCAGTGTGGTTCACAGAGGAGTGATAGCTACTGTTTGTTTTGACACAGGAAATCTCAATCACTCCACAGAGGTGAGAGAACCAGAGAATCTTGAAGCTTTACAAAATCTGCCACACTGTATCCCAGCATTTCCTGTGGAAGCCACAGTTTCGCAGCATTCATGTTCTTAAGGAAGTGTCAATACATGAGATATTATTTTTTTCCATTGAGAACTCTGTGCAGGAGACTCATTTATAATATATGACAGTGAAAAAGTAGCTGTTGAGTGTATGACATCATTTACCTGCAGCATATTGCTATCTCAGAGACAGACCGATGCTCTATATGACAGTTTTCCAAATAAATCTCATTCTATTCTGTCTTGTAATCATTGCATTTCTCTGTGCTGTCTATTAAGACTTGCTAACAAAAAAAAAATCAATTATTTTCAGCAGAAGCCCTGCTGTGTTCTGATTAGAAAGGAAATTGTAGAGGAATTAATGGTTTTGAGGTAATAAAACCCAAAATCCTGCTCATGCTTTATTGCATTAATCATATCTTACTTTTTAAGACATAATTCAGATAATTACTTATTACTGGCTGGATTCAATACAACCACTGTTATATCATTTATATTAAAAACAAATATGTTTTTAATATAAATGATGGCATTTCAAAGCTCGACTTGTGACAGATAATTCCATTAGTAACTGCAAATAACTGGATAGTGATGAAGGGAAGCGTAGTAAAGACTTCGAGTGAAATTGTCTCTCTTCAGAGAGTGAGCAGCACTCATCTTATAAATCACTGAAGTACTGGGTTTAGAGTCCCTCAATGCCCATCACTGCATTTTGCATGTAGCTTGCAATATGCATGAGTTTTACACAACACTTTCAGCTTATCTCCCTCAATAAACTGTCACCATATATTTAGCCAACCAACAGCAAGAACAGAAGTCTACTGAAGCAGAGGTGTTGCAATGTTCATGATTATTCAGGATCTGCTACATATCAAAAAAGGGTGATTTTCCAGTGACTTCAGCAAGTTCTGGGTAAACGCTTTGGTTTTAAGTCTTACACTAAAAAGTAGTTTTCCTATTTATATTCTCACCAATTTCTAGAAATCCAAAAGCTCTAACAAAGAGGGAAGCACCTTTTAAAATAACTTGTAAAAAATATTTCTATTAGCCACAGAAAACAGAACAAAAAAGCTATCCACAGAGAAGTGGGAATAATTCTTACAGAATTGGGCCCAGGTAGGGACTCAAACAGAAGAACCAGGTTCAATAAGGCCAAATGCAATGTCCTGCACCTGGATGGTGGCAATCCCAAGCACACATACAGGCTGGGTGGAGAATGGATTGACACGAACAGGTTGCCTAGAGAAGTCACAGATGCCCCATCCATAGAGGTATTCAAGACCAGGTTGGATGAGACTTTGAGCAATCTGATCCAGTGGAAGTTGTCCCTGCCCATGGCAGAGGGGTTGAAACTGTAGGATCTCTAAGGTCCCTTCCAATCCAGATCATTCCATGATTCTATTTCCCAAAAGAAAAGCCAACTAAACAAGCACATCTGCATGAGTAGACATTAATATAGAATCAGCTATGAAGATGTTCTGGCAGTCCTCAAGTCAAATCCACTGCTTTTTTAGGAGAGACAGCATGAAAAATGCTTTCCTAAATATTTACTCTGGGTCCAACATCTATCCAAGTATGTGCAGAGGAAAGTACTATTTAAGCATGAGGATTAAATTGAACTGATAAATTAAGAAAGAATCCTGTCCATTTAGAAATTGATTTGTACTTGAGATAGAGGATTTGAACTCCAATCTTTACACTGCAGCAGACACCTGTTGGGGCACAGATATTGTATTTGACAATGTGAAGTGCAGCCTCTGTCTCAGTGTGGATTCAATTTTCACTGAAAACTACCATTCCAACAAAAAAAAAAAAAAGAAAAAGGGAAAGAAAAAGCCTAAGAATCTGAGGTGTCAATGAGCTACATCACTTGTAAATTTCTGAGCATTTTATTTATGCTTCTATATAACAAAAGTCATAAGGAGGGCTAGCAGCTTGAGATCACACCACGGTATTTATAGAAACCAGACTAAAAGATTCACGCACACTGCATGTCTTATAGCCTTCCTGAAGATATTTGCTTCCTAAGCTTCATTTTCCATTTAGAGGAGCAGCAGGTCAACATCTGCCTTCCTCAACCATGATGAGATAAGAATACAAATGCACATTTTCCTTCAGCAGTCTTCCTTTTTTTTTTATTGACTGAGCCCTTATGATCCGTTTTGCACTATCCTAGAACAACATAAATTAAGAATTAATACGCCATGCAGAATTACTTATCTGGAGGTTCACTCCTATGCCCTAAATCATGTAAAACACATGCTGTCAGACCTTCGTGCAAAGCACGCATTGTACTACTTGGGTTCACCTTCTCCTTTATGAACTCAATCAAACACTGGGTTAAGGGCTGATGGCTCAGCCTTAGCTGCTTGTTGTTCCCCTCAGAAAGCTCCTGCTGCAGATCAGCTGGTATCACAGCAGATCCGCAGTCTCTGATTGCCTGCTAAAGTTCTGTCAAATGGTCTGGGGTTTGTTTTTTTTTTTAAAAAAAAAAAAAAGACAAACACACATATGGGATGAGAGAGAAGCAGATGCATAGTTAAGCTGTCGGATCAAAAGGGTGATAAATTCCGTCTTACAAAGGCAAAGGGTACAAAGGAGACAGCAACAAACCACTCAATGTGGTGATCTAGTGAGCTGCTCAGCTGCAGCCAGAACAGCAGCACCTCTGACTACATACTTACACATGCACTTGTGTGGCTTTACCACTAGATTTCTAATCCCATGTGAGAAGTTAAAAGAAGGGGCTGTAGAAGGGGCTACATAAATTCACAAAGGTACAAAATACACCTATATTATATCTGTATTCATGCTATCAGTGTATGAGACCAATGGTATGAAGTTTAGCAAGACCAGGTGACAGAGGCTTCAGCTGGGGAACAACAACCCTATGCAGAGCTACAGACTAGGGGAAGAATGGCTAGAAAGCTGCCAGGAGGAAAAGGACGTGGGGGTGTTTCTTGGCAGTGACTGAACATGAGCCAGCAGTGAGCCCAGGTGGCCAAGAAGGCCAATGGCATCTTGGTTTGTATCAGAAACAGTGTGACCAGCAGGTCCAGGGAAGTTATTCTCCCTCTGTACTCAGCACTGGTGAGATCACAACTTGTATGCTGTTTTCAGTTCTGGACCCCTCACCACAAGAAGGATGTTGAGGCTCTGGAGCAAGTCCATCAGCGCTTATGAGAAGTGGCTGAGAGAGATGGGGTTGTTTAGCCTGGAGGAGGCTGAGGGGAGACCTCACTGCCCTTTACAGCTACCTGAAAGGAGGTTGTAGAGAGGAGGGTAATGGTCTCTTCTCCCAAGTGACAGGGGACAGGACGAGAGGGAATGGCCTCCAGCTCCACCAGGGGAGGTTCAGGCTGGACATCAGAAAAAAAATTCACAGGAAGGGTCATCAAGCACTGCCAGAGGCTGCCTAGGGAGGTGGTTGCATCACCATCCCTGGAGGTGTTTAAAAGACAGGTGGATGAAGTGCTCAGGGACATGGTTTAGTGGTTGATAGGAATGGTTGGACTCGATGATCTTGGAGGTCTTTTCCAACCTAGTGATTCTGTGATCTGTTTGCCTTTTTTAAATTGTATCCCTATATATATATAAACTCAGATTACTTGCAGAATAACAAATTATTCAATAGGCTGAACTGTGTTTGCAGTACTGGAGTTATTAGAGTTATTAGGATTCATGGTCACTTAGATTTTTGTCGCTCTCTGAGAAAGAACAACTTTTAGCAAATTTTTTAACATCATACAGAGAGAAAAGGTAAAAATTTTGTCCACAAAACCAAAGGAGAAATACATCTCACCTCCTTTTCTAGACATAAGAAGGCTTTCCAAACTGAAATAATGACTGAAATGATTTCCTGTTCTTCATATCTGCTTCCTCTTGTGTATTAATTGCGCTTCCATGCTTATCTGGTACCAGTCTGCTTTTAAATCACTAATTAAAATATGAAATGTAGAAAGTTATTTTTAAACACAGGATTCTATTGTTTCATCAAGCTGAATTATTTCTTCCATATTGCAAAAGGTCTTACCATGTATTTCAGATCTTAGGGACTAAAATGGAGCAAAAACTGAACAGAAAACACCATCTCTCTCATCGCTCTTCAGAATATAAGCTTTATACTTTGTTTGCAGCCTGTCTCAACAGCTAACCACAATCACTCTCCTCTGGGAACTATTCTGATCTAATTAGTAATGCTGGAGCATGACCACAAATACAGCCACGTTAATCTCATCTGCATTCAAAACACAGGGAGAAGTCTGCTATTGGAAAGAAAGATTCCTTCTGTTTCTTGCCCCTGCACAATTCTCCTCTGTCTCTACTCTTCCTACTGCTTACTTTGAATGTTCATTGTTGTTCACGTACATTTCTTGTACCAAAAACACCTCCATTCAAAATGTGTTCACAATATATATTTATTCTACAGGACCCTTCAAATCACTGTCTGATGCTTGCCCCACATGAAGCATGGGTACTTGGTACATGGTGATACAGATAAGTCTAAGGTTCTTCCATTAGTATTTTTGCAAGATCGTGCAAACATTGTAAGCTGGAAACTAGAAAATACATCAAAAATAAAGTCTGACTGTTGTACTAAGCAGTATTGTAAAAGTATATGAATGTACGGTTTTAAAAAAAAATCCAATCACCAATTCACTGTTGTTTAACAAACTCAGTATTCACAATGGAAAATATTCATAATCACACACCCATCTGGGCAGAAGGTCTGATCCCACCTCAATGTCATTCAAATGATTTGCAAAATATTTTGTACATATAATATAGACAACCCATGTCCCAAACTGTAACATTATGAAGTGAAAATTGTGCCAGCAGCTTATTCAGCAATACCAGCTTTGAACAAGGAGATGACTTTACCATAAACCTCCATGCACTCAGACATCATCAAACTATCTCAACTACCTGGTTTTGAAAAAGACCATGACCTTTTTGACATGATAGAGTTCCAACAGGTAAAGTCAAATACGATGTAGCAAACACAAAGCACTTTAATTTGGATGTGTGTAACCCAAAGTATTTCATAGAGAAAGTAAAAGTAATTTCTTAATCCATCCAACTCCTCTCCCTATATCACATAGTTTTACTTCAGGTCATAGCGAACTGCACCAAATTACAAGCTATGATGTGCATTCACAATACACTGCATCACATCCTTAGCCAATGCACACATTCAAAGTAGGGGCAGGGTTATGTATATACAAATGTACACGGAGAAATAACTGGGTCTGATCTCCATTGTTCACCCAGCTGTGGTTTGGTTTCATAAGAAACACTCCACAGGTACACAAATACAGCAGAAAAGATCCATGCACCATTTGAACTTCCTTTGTCCCTGCCTGACACTGACAACCTGCATAGAAATAATATTGTATGTGTATCTAACTTTGCAAATTTCATTTTAATAATATAGACAAGAAGAGGGATTTCAACTTTTTTTAATCTTAGTCTTTTCCACTTGTTGTCATGGATACTACATCTTCTCCTCTTTCCCTTTTCTCTCCATCATGTTTGACTTTTCTGTGTTGGTGTCCATGGTGACATCCTGCTATCAGCACACAATGCATATCCCAACTTTGACATTTTTATAATGGGCTCAGGTATTTAAAGAAGGTTTCCCTATGTGACTGAGGTTATTGCATCTTAATCTCTCTTTACTAGCAAAAAAGAGGATAAAAAACAGTTTCTGTCTACTTATAAAATACTTTCCGTTTTACTCACTTGGATAAACTCATGAATTGCAACATCTTATTTTCAGGATGGCCTCTGGGGACAGCTGACATACATCCAATCCATCACACAGGCAAACAAGGATGCAGAGCAATCAGGCAAGAATTTATGAATTAAAATAAAATTGACTAAGTTTCTAGACATGCAGAGTTTCAGAGGTAGATAATGTGAGCAAGAAGGCAAGCAACATAAGAAATTTTAGAATCTGAGAAAACCAAGCTAGAGCATTTAAAAAATACATGTTTCCCCTTATCAGTCACAGTTCCTTTCAAATTATTTACTAACATACACCCTGAAGGAAAAAGCAAACAAGTAAACAAAATAATCCAAGTTCCCAGGATGAAACTGATGTATGCGTTTTCATTATTTTACTACTTTCCCATTTATTAGACCCTCTTTTTAGAGTATCCTGTATACACACATAGTGGAGGGACAACCTACCACTTAGGATCAGCTCAAAGAGGCTTCTTGTATATCTATCTGATATGAAGGCATACCTTGTGGTACTGTGTTGGAGTTTAGAAGATTTATATAGTATCATGCCTAAAGGGAGCTTACAAGAAAGAAAGGGAAAACATTTGTAGCAGGGCCTGTAGCAATAGGACAAGAGGTAACTGTTTAAAACTAAAAGAGGAGAAGTTTAAACTAGATATTAGAAATTTTTTATGCTCAGAGTAGTGAAACCTTGGCACAGGTTGTCCAGGGAGGCGGTAGAGGACTCATCCCTAGAAACATTCAAGGTCTGGCTGTATGGGGCTCAGCACAACCTGAGCCAGTGGAAAATGTTCCTGCTCACTGCAGGGGGCTGGACTAGATGACCTTTATGGTCCCTTCCAACTCAGACCATTCTATGATTCTGTGTTTATCTTGGCTTATTATAAGGACCAGACAGTTTGGGCTTACAAGAAAAAACAACAAAAAAAGGTTTTCTGATATGTTTCTGTATACAATGGGCCAACTCCTGGCTCCAGTGAGTCAAAGGCAAACCTCCAATAGCTTCAATAAGGCTGGAATCCCAAACAGCACTTCCAATTTGCCCAGGTAGTGAAGCGTAACCTGGGCACGCAAGCTCCTGTTTTACCAGAGCCTCAGCAAAACTCTAAAAAAGAAAGCAGAAGTGAATCTACTGTGTTGCAATTTGACTGGTGTTCTGTTGTAGTCAACACATAAAGAAATAATTCAGATCTGTCTTGGTGTGATAAATTAACTGAAATAAAGGATGTTTACAGATGCATGAAATCATATTTGTCAGGGCACAAGTATAGGAATTGTTAAGTTTGTGGTATTCACAAGAAGTGTTCCCTAGTGCCATAAATTGTAGAAATTCTAAGATGTGTACTGTGAATCACAGCCTTGTTGGTTTCTCTCTGAAATGCAATCCAAAAGTGCCTCCCTAATTTCCTTCACTCATTTTTCGATCTTCCCAGGAGACAGTTATTCTAACTTGCTTGCTTAGCACACCAAGATCAGAAAACTGGCTGCTATTTACCACGTGTTTCAATTCTAAACTTAACTGGTGATCTGGGAAATCAAGCCATGGTCTCATATGTACAGTAAGACCAATAGGCAACCACCTAGACAGCTGAGCCACAGTGGCAGCATTTGCTATTATATAGTGCATCCACCCTCGAATTTGCCCCTAAATTCTAATTACCATGTGTTGTTAAATTATTCTGACAGTGTCAAATTAACCCTGTTCTGAAGAAAAAAAAAACAAAAAACAAGAAAATTTACATAGATTTGGACCTGGTAGATACAGATAACTGAGTCCAGTATAGCTTCTAGATAATGTATAAAAAAGGCATAGTAATTTCAAACAGTATTTTACAGGTGATCTGTTTAGAATTCTTAAAAAAGGGAAGAGGAAGCAGACATGATGCTGGTGAAAGGCCTGGAGCACAGGTGGTGTAAGAAGCGGCTGAAGGAACTGGGTTTTTTTAGCTTGGAAGAGGCTGAGGACAGACCTCATCACTCTCTACAACTACCTGAAAAGGGGGTGTAGTGAGCTGGGTATTAGTCTCTTGTCCCAAGTAACAAGTGATAAGACGAGATAAAATAACCTTACTTTTAGAGGTTTAGATTGGATATTGGGAAAAATTCTTTACTGAAAGACTGGTGAAGCATTGGAAGAGGCTGCCCAGGGAAGTGGTAGAGTCCCCATTCCCAAAGGAGTTCAAAATGCATGTAGCCATAGCACTTTGGGACATGGTTTAGTAGGCAGGGTGGTGTTAGTCTGACAGCTGGAATGGATGAGCTTAGAGGTCTTTTCCAATCTCAGTGTTTCTATGAATTACAGATTATTTAAAAATCAGGGGATTTCCCATCCACAAAAATAAGCTATAAAGTTAAATCAAAAGCATTTAATAGAAAACTTATAAGGAAATAGGAGGTTTCCTCATATGGGATAGTTGGTACAGGTCTACTGAATGCCACGGGGCTGAGTTAATTCACACAAGCAGCAACTCGGACACTTCCACCACACATCCTCAGTACCTAACAAATAATGAAGGCCCAAGACAAGGCAAAATACTTCATCATATTTGTGTTTAGATTTCTATAGTTACAGAACAGTCTTTACAAGTAGTTATAAAACATGTAGTTTTGGAAGGACATTTTCACAGCCCAGAAAATACAAGTAACCAAAAAAAAAAAAAA
>WAAB01001669.1:181808-223054 GCA_013389865.1 Piaya cayana | reverse complement strand
CCCATCCCCACTGTCCCCCCACATCCCTGTCCCCCCACCCCCAGCAACGCACTGCTTGCTCTCGGTGGGCTTCTCTGTTTCCCTTCTTTTTGTTGTTCCCCCCCCATTAATGAAAACGTTCTCCCATGGTCAATCCTGGATGTGCGCATAATGATTGTGCCTGTATTGATATCTCAGACCCACTCAGGTGAAGCTGTTTTCCTTCCTCACCGAGACAAATGACACATCATTTATGGTGTCGCTCCTCTAGTGGCAGTACGTTTTTGTTTTGTTTAACTCCTTTTTTGTTGTTGGGTGGCAACATAGCTTGTTGCCTTCTGTATGGGAAGGGGAGCCAGTAGGGTAAAATACATGGCCAGGCTGGTGAGTGGTCTGGAGTTTATGGCATTTGAGGCAGTCATTTTGCTTGCACTGACAGACTTTGCCATATGTTGAGCTGAGCCTGCCCAGACTTCGAGGCACCAGGCTTGTAAATGGGAAGAGGCAGTCCTTAGGGACATCGTTTTGTGCGAGAGGGAAAAGAAAGTAATTTCTCTTAAGCCATTATATCATTCTCTGCTTAGTCCTTGATATTCATTAATGTAGGGAAAAGCAGCAGAAGTGTTATCTCTCTCTTCACCTTCTTACCAATACTTCTTACCAAAGCCCAGCTTTTTGTGTTGTGATGTTATCTGTTGCGTATACAAATACTTAAAAAACATTTGTATATATTATACTGTTCAGAATGTGCCTGCTGTGGATGTGTTGGTACCTAAGGGAAGGTGCAGTGTCTTTGTGCTCAGGGATGCCTAAGCAACTCGTCCTTTTGCTTGTGCATTCTTTACCTTGAAGATATTAACATGCGTTGGATGTAAAACTGTGTAATGCAGTCCTTTATAGTTCATAGCAAAGCTGCAACTGAGTGATGATGACGTGGTGTTTACTTCCCGAGGAGATTAGGTCCTCTTTGAAAAGACTTTGTTCTGGAGCATCCTTGTAAAAATAAGCTGTAGCATGGCTGAAATAAAACCAGGCATGAATGGTTTGTGAACTTGGTGTCACTTGAGGGTATGGTCCTGTTGAGTCCTTGCAGCAGGGAAGGGTGAAGCTGAGGCTGCTGCGCCTCTGTCATTTCCAGAGATGCTGTGTTAAGTATGCAGGAAAGAAAACAGGTCTTATGGTTTCAGTTGTGACAGAGTGAGAAGTGAAAGTCACGATATGCTTGCCGAAATAAAAGGTGGAATGTTAAAAGCCAGATGAACCAGTCTCTGAGCACTGGTGGTGCAGTGGCTGCTTTGCATGGCTTTTCCTTTTAAGCTTGGGGACCGCAGCAGCATCTGACATGTTGGTGACTGCTCAAGCAGAAGCAGAAGGGCCTGAGTTCATCAAACAGGTTTTAAGACCAAAGGTGGGTTCCAGGCCTAACCCCAACACCCAGATTTCTGTTCCCTTGCGCGCTTGGGCTTTACCCAGCAACTCTCAGACTTGGGGCCTGTGGCTGAACTTGAAGCTGCCCTTTCCAGTTGTTGAGGGGATGAGGAAAGGAGATCTCCCTCTGTCCTTGTGGATGTGAGGGACCCTTCCAACATTGCTTCCATGGAGTGGTGACGCTGCTCTGTGATGACTGGTTGTGGCTCTTCTCTCAGTGCCTAAGGAGTCGAGGGTTACCCACACTACTGCCATCCCCTGCAGCATCTGTGAGGTCCTGTGTTATTGAGGGGCATCGGGAGAGGTGCTGGCATCGGCTTTGGAGATTTGTAAAGCTGCTTAATCTATTAATGTCTGACTGCCCTTTCTTTGTTAGCAGGATACTTAAACTTGCAGGTTTATTGCTTGTTGATCTCCATGCTCCACTTAAAAAGTAAATGACCACTGCAAGGATGTTGTCCATATTCTCTTCCTTGCAAGAGCAGACCTTCGTACTACTGCCCTCACAGAGCATTGTTGCCCAGCATTTGTGTACCACGGCAGTGCTGATGTGATGGTGTGGGTCTAGTAAGAGGAAGAACTTCCTTGGTTTTGAGTGGATAATATACATTGTTTTATAGAGAATATCCAGGGGTTGCTTTATTCATGTGTTTAAAGGTAGGCCTTGGAGAAGACTTTGGGAATGAAAAGTGTCCTGATTCCTTGATCTGGTTCTTCCTGTTCCTTTTTGGAACAGGGCAGGCAGGAATGTAGTATATGAGAATGAGGACTTCGCGTGCAGAAATAAAAAATCCTGGGAAGGAACAATACATGTTCCTCTCCCAAAGCATCTCTCTTCTGCCTGGGTGTTGCAGGCTCTGAGCAGGCATATGGATTAGGTTGTCCTGTCTGCCCTAGCACTCTTGCCTGTTTCTGGTGGGTTACCAGCCCTGATAAATGTTTTTCCCTTTCTGTTGTGGCTTTGCACTATTATCCTATTTTCCATGCATCATCAGCTGCCTGTGACAGAGCAGTTTTGAGCATTCCTTGCTGCCTGCAGAATTTGAGGATGAAAGTTGGATGGGTCAGTAGCCCATTCAGCTGTCAGGTTGCTCACACATGCTTTTGTTCCAAAAAGCATGTAGTGAATAAAGATGTGGTGTTCAGAGGCGGGAGGGTTGGGGGTGGGGGAACAAAGCATTTTAATATTTGTAGTTGCTTTCTAGGCCTCTCACAGCATCGCTTTGTCTACGTGAACTGCATGAATTTGCATGCTGGAGCGCAGCCGCCCAGGGCCCCTGTGCCTCCACCCCAGTTGGTCGTGCTACCTTCTGTTTCCTCTTGCTTCCCTTTCATTGTTTGTGCTTCTCGTGTGCCCCCTCACAGCTTCCCTCTTGCATGCGTGTGTGCTTTTTCTCCCACCTCCCCCCTGCTTCTCCCCCCCTCACCCCATTGCTTATGATCTTTTTATTTCGGCTTCCTATGAAGCCTGGGAGCCGTTTGGGGATGGCTTGCCTACTGCTTTTGCTCTGCAGCTGAGCCTGAAGGGTGCCTGGAGCATTGCAGTTGGTGAGGGTGTGCGTAGGCTTGTGCGCTAGAGTTGAGGAGGAGCTGGCTGTACCTAATGTGCTGACAGTCTTCCACTGGTCTGCAGCTTTCTCCAGAACTGTATTCCTTTTCTTCCTGGGTTCCCTTTTTCCTTTGAGATGAACTGGGTTTCCTGGTTGGATATGGTATTCATATTCCCTTGCACCCTTCTTGTTGAAGGTGATATGAAGTGTGAGGTAGCTGGAGAGCTCCTGCCCTGCTCTCCTCCTCTTTGCTCTTGACCTCCTTTTTTTTAGTAATGTCCCTGTGGTGGGCGGCTCGATTTTTGTTTTTCTTCCCATAATTTGTTCTCAGTGTGGAAAAATGTAAAGTCTTGCCTGCCCTGATGGCTGAGAGATGCATGGAAAACCAGTGGGATTTTGACATAGAAAATCTCAAGTGCAAGAGGCTTGATTAGAAGTTGTGGGTTTTTTCAGGCTCCTTGTAATTTTCTGGTTTTGCTTGTGTTTGTAACTTGTTAATACTTAACTGAAGTGCTTGGGATAAAAATTCCTTTGTGCAGGACTGGATGCCCAAAGCCCTTCACCATTAAAAGCTGAAAAAGCTCCAGATATAAACAGCCACCTTGTATTTCAGTGCAAAGCTGAGAGGTGGTTAGTAACATCTTTTTTTTTTTTCTGGAAAGAGCCCAGGGATGAGCACAGTAAAGGTATTGGGCCTGCTCTCTCTACGTCCGTGAGTGTATGAAAGAAGCACAAATGCCATTTGTTGTACATGGTGGACACCACTTAAAAGAGGTATTGAAGGGTCGTGGTTTTGTTTCTGTCCATCAGAAAACTGCTTTGGTGGTTACTGTGAGTGTCCAAAGGCAGGTGGGTTGAATACTTGCAGAGAAGGGCATTTAGCACTTTCCTTTCGGCCCTTTCAATCTTGAGGGAGGAACTACTTTAGAAAGGAGTAATGAAGGTTAGGTTCTAGGTCTTGTTATCGTGATTGAAAATGACAGTGTGTCTTGAAAGGTGACAAACACCAAACTTTTTTTTGGCGTTGGTTCTGTGTCTCTCTGATGTGATAGGTTTTCTACTGTTTCTGCATGTTGCATGTAGGGTATAAAGTCATCTGTTTCATTAGAGGAACGCCTTATGTGCATTTTGGTTTGCTTGCACATACTTAGGACATGACGGTGACTGCCTGTTTTCAGCTTATTGTAGTTATATTTCAGGTGCTTGAATTTTGGAGAAAGATGCCACATTATTTG
The DNA here is from genome assembly GCA_013389865.1 of Piaya cayana. NCBI lineage: Eukaryota > Metazoa > Chordata > Aves > Cuculiformes > Coccyzidae > Piaya > Piaya cayana. The sequence goes on along the minus strand of WAAB01001669.1, from coordinate 218,862 downwards.
CTGTATCATAGTTACAGACAGTGTGCAAATACAGGGCTACTGTCTGGACTTTCTCTTTAAAGGTTCTGCTCAGTTCCAAAAGATTATTTTATTACTATTATTTTATTATTTTCCCACGTTGCAGTGACTTGTCTTCCATTCCTGTTCTTCAGTGCAGCTCAGAGACTAATAAGGTTAATTGTTCTGCTAGTTTTGAAAGCTGATGAAGACCTTGATCTTACATATGTATCTGAGATACACAGCACTGCAGTATGTCATTAACAGGGGGACATCCTATCAGCTATGCACAAATTGAATGTACAGAGTCAACTACTTAAAGGCAGGGTTTGTCTAAAAGCACATAATTTGTGTGTGAAAGCCTGAGACAGACTTGGGGTGGGAATTGTGTTCCTCTTTGGGCTGTTAGAAGGCTCCTCCAGCCTCTGAACTGAGCTTCTGGATGGTGCTGATAGGACTAGGGGCTGGTTGGCCATGCAGATTATGCAGAAGCTGTCAGCCCAGGCTCTCATGGCTTGTGTGACATGAGAGGGGTACTTTCAAGGGCTTTCTAGCACAAGATAAGCACCTGCCCATATTCAGGATGAGGTTTAGAGCACGGGGATTTTTTTCATGTCATGGATAGGTTACTGGGACCTGCATTTTGGCCTCGGGAGTCATTTACTTCCTCCCATCTCCCTGTAGTACTTGTCTGGTGATAATGGTAGCTTGATAAAGATTTCTTGTGGTCGTTTTTCTTTTGTTGTTATTTTTTGTTTGATTCTTTTTAAATCCTACATTTAAGTATGCAGTATCCTGTGACATACACAGGAGAGAGGATAGGAGAATGCTGAACATGGTGCTGTGTGTGCATGCTCAGAGTTGAGGGTAATTTTTAAATTTTTTTTAATTTCACATTTCAGATTTTATGCTATGACTGCACTGTGGATGGGGAAGGTTTTCTTCATTGTTTGAGAAAAAGTGAATACAAGAAATGGTGAGACAGCTAGTGTTAAGGGTGAGCACTGTGTAATGACATAGTTCCAGGTTTGTGATGCCTGGGAGTTGTTAAACCATTTAAAGGAAAAGTTAACCAATTTAAAATGAGGATAACTTGCCAGTCTCTTGTGGCAGAGAAGCTCTTTCTGGAGGAGGTGGATGAGGAGTGCTGCAGTTCTGCTTAGTATTATAGTGAGGTCCTACAAGTAAAAGAGAAGGTGGAAAATGGATAACGGGTTTGTACTGTGCTGTACTAGTACAGTCTAACAGCAAAGATTGACTCAGCTGCTAAAGAAGGTGACTGGGTCTTCATAAGAGCTAGGTGATAGGACCTCTGGATAGGAGGGTGTGTGCTGAAGGTCATGGACAATTATCACAGTGTCTCCAGCCTCCCTTTAAGGCCAGACATACAGAAAGACTTATTAAGTCCTCAAATTTACCTATACTTCCCTGTCAGTCTTGTTAACAGATTTGGTGTTGCTGTGGCGAAGTCTGTGCTGTCTCCATTGGATGATCTACTTTTGGCAAAAGATTGAATTTTAGATGCATTTGGTTGCTTTTGGCTGTAATAATATTAGCCATAACATCACTATTTTGGTCACAATAATGCTAATTATTAATAATAATATTAACCGTAATTTCTGCCTTAGTGTGGTTGTCATTTTGTCCCCCTTCCTGAGGCTCACATCTTCAGAAATACTCCTGTCCTATTCAGTAGACAACTATGGCTGCCTGGTCTGCTTAGCACCTGAAGCCTGCAGAAATATATTCAGTATTTGTGCAGGTGACTTTTTTTTTTTCACAGCATGTAGTGAAAATGGGAGCTAGAGTCAAAGCTGGTGAGTTGAGGCCTGTTCCATGATGTGCTTACATGGGAAACATGTAGGAGGAGTGCTGGAAGGTGCACTCTTTGAATTTTAAAAGGTTAGTTTTGGTTTCTTTTTTCCCCTACCCTTCTGTTGCTGAAGTCTGTAGCTCGTGTCTTGTGGAACCATCACCTCCAGAAGCACAAGCTGGGAAAACATACCAGCTGTTCCTGGCAGTGTAACTGTGACCTCTTCCTGAATAATGTTACTCTCCCTAAAGCTGTCCCTGACTTCAAGTTGGGTAGTTGTAACATGCTCCGTTTCAAGTTGTACCTCAAGCTTTCCTGGAGATCTCATCCAATTCAGAGCAGCTACTTGGTTGTTTTAAATGGATTTCCTGCAGGGAGCTCATTGAACCAATGTGTGAGTTCATTTCTGCAGACAGCTCAAAGTGGTTAGTTGTGAGCTGCAAGCTGGTACAATTTGTTGACTGCATGTCTCGAAGATTGCCTCAGTCCAACAACTGAGCTAAGCTTATGTGTTTAAAGTCTCTGCTCTCTCCAGTGTCTGTATGCACTCCTGATCACTGGTTAGATCTGGGTTTGGGATCTTGCTGTCCTCTTTGGAATGTGGTACCTTGCCTTTGCTTTTGTTGATACCACGTGATCTGAATTTCAAGGTGTTCTGCATCCTTTTTTCTTAGGTTCTGACTAATAAAATTTTCTGACAGGGGTGCAGGTAAGTTGAATGCAGAGGAAATATACTTCTTGTAGTTTGAGGGCAATTGACAGTTTTAGACTGAAATGGTATATCATAGAATCATTAGGTTGAAAAAGACCTTAGAGATCATCAACTCCAACCATACCTATCTACTACTGAATTATATCCCTGAGCACCTCCTCTACTTGCTTTTTAAACGCCTACAGGGATGGTGACTCAACCACCTCCCTGGGCAGCCCGTTCCAGGGCTTGATAACCCTTTTGGTGAAGAAATTTTTCCTAATGTCCAATCTAAACTTCCCCTGATGCAGCTTGACGCCATTCCGTCTTGTCCTATCACCTATCACTTGAGAAGTGATATGTGAGCAGAAGTTTGTATTGATGTGTTTGTATAAATGGAAAATGAGTCTATTCAAGCAACATTTGGAAAAAAAGTGGGGAGTAGCCATGTAAAGTCACCATTTATCTTGGCAAAACGAGCTGAGACCTCAAAGGGCTACCATCTACCTTACTTGATTTGTGAAGGAATTGTTCTAGAATTCTGGATTTCTGAGATTGTTTTGCAAGCAAATCGTGAGGCATCCATCTTCAGAGGAGTTAATATGGGTACATATGTCCAGTTTACCCAGTTGAAATTTTGAGATTCTTACATAATATTTTCTCTGTTTGTCAGGCCGATTCAGAGGAGGATGTTGAAGAACATCCAAAAGAGCAAAGGTAAGCAAAAATCAAATGAAAACAAGAGTATTGAAGCTCATTTTAGTTTTTATTTTAGGAAATACTACAGCGTAATTGGACAGTCAACTAGAAATGATTTTTTTCTGCTGCATGTTAAGTAGATATTCATTACCTGTGGCTTATGATTTTCACAACTAATGTTAATACTAATTTGTTAGTAAAACTAGAAAATAGTACAATGTATACAAGAATGAAGTGTCCTCTTGCATCTTACTTCTCATTCTATCTCTAAGCTGTATTTGCTTTGTGTTGCTTTTGCACAAAAAAATCTGCTTATTAATTCTGCTGTATTGTATATTTTGTAATTAATTTCTTTAAATCAGAAGGCAATTTTCCATTCCAAAATTTGCAGACATAAATAGTCTTGGGTTCTTAATGTGTACCAAGGTGGAGAAGGAAGTGAATAAGATCTAAAACTAAAGACTTTAATAATGTGTTGCACTGGAACATTAAATATCCTGCTTTATTTCTTGAAATCAGTTAAATAATAAAGCTCTTAAGAACTGTAGCCTCAACTCTGCTGTTTCTGTTAATATATGGGCCTCTTGTATTTTGAAGGGTTGGGTAAATAGCATCACAGATTATTTTTTAAACACACATTTTGTTTCCTCTGGCTGTCCAGATTAAAATGCTTGGACATCTACCAGTGAAATACTTCCTTCCTTTGGTATGTGTTAATGTGGGTACAGCTTTCAGTACCATGCCATGCCAACCAGAAAGATCGCAAGACTTAAAATAAGCATGTGTGACACCACCGTGCTCTGATGGCTGCAGTTAGCCAGAAATGCTTTTCCCACTTATCTCGCTTTGCCCGTACCTTGGGTTTGAGAGTGAATAGATCTGATGAAACACAAGCCTAGAGCTGAAAGCTGGCAGAAGGGATAAACCTGAGGGTGGGAAGGGGATGGTTATGCTGAGTCTGTCCTGCACTGCAGCACTTTTTTGAGTGACTTTCTTCCCCTCTTTCTGCCCCATCGGGAACCGCCTTGTCTGAACCAACATCATACTAGGGCACCTGTCTCTCACCTCTGTAGAAATGGCAAAGGTGGTATAGAAACAGGATGGGAGAATTACTGCTGCCTCTTACGGTTGGTGCTGATGCTCTGTGATTATCTATGCCCCCCAAGACCTACCTGTATTCATGAATTCTGCTCCCCTTCCCCCCATCCTCTTATGTAAATAGTGGTAGATTGTTGAAAGCTGGCATTTTCCCTGGGCAAATACAGAACTTTCTGGTTTTCAGCTGGGGACTTCTATGGTTTTGATGCAAAATTTTCACTGCATGCCTAGGCATGCTCTTTTTATTGAGACATAGTCAGAAGACAGCAGTCTCAAATGATGTGCTTAGCGTGGTTTCTAAGATTTTCCTTAATAGGCAGAGATGTAGTTTAGGGGGAAAAAAAATTCTCCACCTGACTTCACCTGGAGTATTGTGTCCAGTTCTGGCATCCTCAACATAAGAAGCATATGGAGCTGTTGGAACAGGTCCAGAGGAGGGCTACGAGGATGATCAGAGGGCTGGAGCACCTCTGCTATGAGGACAGCCGAGAGAGTTGGGGTTTTTCAACTTGGAGAAGAGAAGGTTGCAGGGAGACCTCATAGCAACCTTCCAGTACTTATAGGCGGCATACGAGTAAGCTGGGGAGGGACTTTGTACAAGGGCATGTAGTGATAGGGTGAGGGGTAATGTTTTTAAGCTGAAAGAGGGAAGATTTACATTAGACATTAGGAAGAAATTCTTCATGATCAGGGCGGTGAGGCACTGGCCCAGGTTGTCCAGGGAAGCTGTGGCTGCCCCCTCCCTGGCAGTGTTCAAGGCCGGGTTGGATGGGGCCTTGGGCAGTGTGGGCTGGTGGGAGATGTACCTGCCTAGGGCAGGAGGGTTAGAACTGGCTGATCTTTAAGATCCCTTCCAACCCAAACCATTCTATGATTTTTCTCTCTAGGGGGATGGAGTAACTGGCTACTATGGCAATAATAAAAATATTATGGAAAGATAAATAGTTCTTGAGACTCAGATAGAAAATGGGGGAAAGTGGTTTGACCTTTTTCTTTGCCGTTCAGGTGCTTAGATTTTTACTTGTAATTACTCATTTAAAAAAATAAGCTTGTTTTCTAAAAGTAAAGTTTATAAGGTTCACTTGCATGGATGGAGACATCCTTGTATTGTTATACTGAAATACTTAAGGAAACTTGCCTAAACAGGCATGGGTTTGTGTGTATCTTTTAAATTATTTTGGTTTGCTGCTGTGTGCATTCCGTGTACTGAATGAATGTTATAGTGTAGACTTAATGAAGAAGCCCTTGCAAAGGTACTTTAGGAATACCAAAATTTATTAGTTTTTTTACAGATTAACTTTCATTCTCTTGGCTTATGTTACTACATGGTGAAATCGTGGGGATTTCCTTTTCCTGTAGCAGCAAAACTTGACAGCTTGCAGCTTCTCCATCTCATTGTCTGCCAGCATGCCCTAGGGAAATCAGATAAAGCTACTGAAATTTGATGTGAAGCCCTTAGAAGCAAAGCACCTTGAAGTAGTGGTATGAACAGAAGTTAATGGAGATAGAGAATTCAGAATTTTACCCAGAGCTGAAGAGAGTTCAGCATCTTGGGGCATAAAGAAAAATAGTCTCCTCCCAAAGCATTATTTTATTCAGTTTTTAATTCTAGGTTAATGAGCTCTCTTGGGAGCTTGCTAACCTATTTAAAAAAAAAAACAAAAAACTGTGAAGTATTACTCTGTTAACTGACTTCCTGTGCATCTGCATCACAGGATCTGCTGTTTGGGGTAGGCTTATTGATTTGCTGTTCGTTTTGTGACAAGTGCACGTGGGGGGATGGATGCAGTCTTATTATTTCTGCCTTAGGTTTAGTTTTAACAAATACAGAAGTTTGGATGGAGGTAAAAAAGCCATTGTCCAAGTAACAATTTTTGTAGAGAACTACTTTGAGGGTGAATGACAAATGGTTGGTTTGGAAGTCCATGGGTTTGCAGCTGCCCTGAGTAAGAAAGAGGTAGTTAGCAACTTCTTAATTTCCGGCCTAGGATTCCTGTCTTTCTCATTGCTTGAGTGCTACCATAGGTTGCTTTCCACTGTTTCGTGTGTCTCTGGATCAGACTGTGAAATAAGAAATGCTGGACAGTAGATACTGGAGTTGCTGTAATGCTACAGGTAACAGTCTTTGACTGAATTAAAGCCACATGTATTTGGACTAGCCTTATAAAAAAGTCTTCAAGTTTCCTTCAAACCCTCTTTTTTACATATGAGTGTCAGCAGTAAAAAGAGGCCATCCAGACAAAAAGGAGGGTTTGTTAGAAGGAAGTCAATGATAAGGGTTGACAAAGTTTTGTCTTTAGTTTTTTTTTCTTTTTCAGTTGTTCAGCTGCCACAGCTGGCAGTAGCAAATTGCGAAGATTTAGGTGCTTGTGTTTTTGTTACGTTTGGGTAAAGCAGCAGAATGAGTCAAATGCAGAAGTTTGGTACTGATAAAGGCACAGTACTGTGAAGTGATGTGCACAGATGATACTATCAAAATTTCTAGCTTTCCACTTCAAGGAAGTAGATATTGGACTACCAAAAGAAAAGCAGAAACACATGTATGACATTCTTGATGCTTGCTTTTGAGGACTTCCGGAGAGAGGCCTTTTAGGATCCAGTTTCCCAGATAACAGTGTACCAGTAAACACATGTGGTATGTGTACTCTTATTTGATGTGCATTAATTGTCCATGAGAAATGAAAGCCACACAATTCTAGAAGTATGGTATGTCATTAGTGAGTAAGAGGACATTTTTGAGCCTTTACATATGACAGTTAGGGCCTATTTTCCTCTGAGTGGGTAGGCATCAACTGCTAGGAAAATTGTGTGATGCAGTTAGCTCAGTCAGGCATTTCTGTTGAACCTTTGTCTTTGATCACTTTGGGTGTTTGACTCTATGGACCGGAGCTGCCTGGCGCAGTGGATGATATCGGCTCCCAGTGGATTTCTGCTAGGGTGACAGCACAGCCCTGGGAGTGACAGCTGGTGCCTGGCACTTTGGCATCTCCTGACTGCCAAGTGGGATTACTCCTAATCCTGTGGTCTTTGTTGTGGCTGTGAGATAGTGCTCCAGACATGGAAGATTTTCTGGAAGGTAAAGGTAGCCACAGAGTACCTTACTAGTTGCCTGAGAGACAGCAGAGCAGTTAAGGTTCACGTATTGCAAAATTAGTCAGGGGTTTAGCAGATACTGAAGAGATGTAGTTACAAATTTGCTTCAGGAAAAATCTAGGGGTGCTGGGGAGAAGCAGCCTGCATCACGTTGTGAGGTCATTGGTGGCAGATTCTCAGTGCCACGACTTCATCTAATCTCCAGTCAAGAGGTGCAGATCAGTCTGGCACTGTGGATGAACTGTTAAGACTCTTCGGAAGTGACTTGCCCTTCAGAAGAGCTTGTCGTCTTAGTGCCATAATTTCTGAGAAATCAGTTCTTGGAAGGTAATGGCATGGGACTGGTGGTATGCCTGTGTTCCAGATAACTAGCTACAGCAGTGGCTGAGGCAGGAAAAGAAAAATTGAAAAGTAGGTTAGGATCAACCAGATTTTTTTTTCTAATGCTCTTTCTTACTGAAAAGAATAAAAATTGATTTTGTGCTAAAAAAGTGAATAGTAAAGGATCCGATTGTATTGTTGTGTTTGCTTCTTAAATATCTTTAGTGAAGTCAAACTGAGTATCCATTGAGAAGGTGTTTCAAAATGAAGAGCTGTTTTGAGAGTGTCAGGCAGTACTTAGACTGAAAGGAATCATCCTAAACCAATGTTTTAAATCTAAGCTTGTATTGAGTACCACTAACCATTTAGATTGTCGTTAAACTTATGTTCCAAAAATACTTGAAAAATTTACATGAAGGCTTTTCCTGGAATATGCACTTGGCTCTAACTTGTAATAGTGACAATTGCTTTTAATAATTATTTAATTTTTTTTTCACAAAAGAAGCAGAAATCCATGTGTGCATTAAAAAAAGAGAAAAGCTGCATTTCTTGAGGAAAAGCTTTTTAGTTACCATTAATGCACTTGCGTAAAATAATGTGTTTCTAATGTGAATGCATGTTTTTATTGGGATGCACAAAAACCTTTGGTATTGGTTAACTTTTTTTTTAAATAAGACTCTGACGTCGTATTCTACTTGCAATATCACCAAGGAACTACAAATGTTAAGTTTTACTGGATGTGTAAAGAAATTTACTTTATATAATCCTTAGAAGTAAAGGAGTGGAAATGAGATGCACAACCTTACCTATTATGCTTGGGTGAAAAATCCCTAAGGGAGCACCTCTAGGGAACACAGAGGATGATGTGAATCTACAATAAAAAAAACCTTACTGAATAAGATTGCTAGAAGGTCAACAAAGTTGGAGGTTCTCTTGCAGGTGAAGAAATGGATTATTTTGGAAGGAACTATTACTGTTATACTTTCTCTCCTTCCTTACATTTCTGCCTGGCACAGCCAGGGTGGCTGACTGAACTCTTGCTACTTTAATCGTTTTATCTCTGGTTTTTTGTGTTGTAATTCATTCATTGGTGAACTTTACCTTGCTGAATTTTGTATTAAATGCTGTTAGGGATGGCTATGCTGTCTTGTGCATTGCTTCTTCCCAAATATTGGTCCTTTTGCAAAGTTGTGTTGCTGGACTGCTGATACAGGGATCAAAGAACCTACTTTGCATGCCAGTGCTGTGTGCTAGCAAATGAGTCAGCTGTCTATTAATTTGTTTGTAAGTTGCTTTCAGACAGTTTTGAGATGAGAGCAGCGTCCTGTACTGTGTTTCACTGCAGCCTGAGGAGCTAAGGCTATGACTTCCTAGAATTGGAGGTGAGATGGTCCTGCTGCATTTTGCGAAGAGCAGTCAAACTTCTGTCCTCAGCATGGATCCTAATTGACCTTAGCTGAAATATTTTAAAGGTGATGTGTGGCTGGAGTTAATTATGCTTTGATGTGCATTTGCAGTCCTGCTCATCATTAAGACCTTATCTGCCTACAGTGAAAAACTCAGCAGGTGTGTATGCATTTCCCTCACTATTGTGAGCCCTCTTGGGCTGGAAGTTGCCCATGATCAGATCAGTGACTGATCTGTACATTGACTTGTATGTAGAGCTAAAATGGTCTTTCTCATCTGTGGGAGGCAATTTGAGTTTGAGAAATGACGATGATTTTGGTGTGGTAGTGGAGAATTGTCACTTGTGCTTTCATAAGGCTCATGCTGCCTTGAAGAGCCACACAGGCTGTCTTCACCTCAGTTTCTATATTGATAAAAATACCAGGCAGTGAAGTCTCCTCCCAACTGGAGCTGTGAGGTTATTGTTTGCACAGGGATTAGCATGTGTGAAGTTGCTGTATTTGTGGGTGTGTGCTGCTGGAGTAAACTTTCTCACATGTAATGACCTATTTTAAAAGGTCAAACTGAGCTTTATATTTTGGTGTCCTGTACCTATCTGTCTTCTGTTAATAATGTCTTCACTTTTCTTTTCCCGCTTTCTGTGTTTCCTACAGATCTCTTGTGTGCCTTTTAATGGCATCTCTTCTTTCTTCTTGGCTTCTATCCAGGCCATGCCTGAAACTAGCTTTTGTGTATTGCAAGAGGAAGAGACTGTTTTGCCCTCTCCAGTGCTGCCCTCCACCTTGTCCAGCTGTACAAGTTGTGTCAAAAAACCATCTGGATTAAAAGCACTTATTTGCTTCGTTTTTGCCTGGTTAACATTTACCTGTGGCCATTCTCTAATCAGTTTTCCTCTTGCATCCTGTGGCAGTGTCACCTTAAAACGTGTACAGAAGTGCTTCCTTGGTCTCGTCCTCCTGTGCTGGAAGGGTGCAGGATCTGATCCTGGAGCTGTGTCTGGCAATGCAGCTCACTTGCATGACAGAGTTGCTGTTGTGTTTTCTCAACCAAGCCGTTCCCAGGGAGACCTGTCCATATCTCATTGTGGCTCTGGTCCTGCCCCTTCCTTGGTCTTTCTGTCCCTTCTCTTCTTCCACCTACCTTTTGGTCTGCTGTTGGGGTGGGTGGTGGTGCTTGTGCCAAGTCAGGCTTTCTGCTCCTTTATCTGCTGCAGTGCAGGAGTAGCTGGGGAGGAGCTCAGCCAAATGTGCTCTGCTCGCTGTTGGAGGGATCAGTGGGCAGGCGAGTCCCCAGAAGTTTGGGGCTTGAGAAGGAGAGCGTCTTGTATGTTGGGAGTAATGCCTTATCAGATCGGTGGCTGATGGACAGGAGGTGGATAAAGCATTTGCATCAGTGTGATAGATGGTCTTGAAGGTAGTGGGTTTGGGGAGGATACTGTGGTGAATCACGCAGCCTCCCATTGTATGGAAAGTTGAAAGCAAGCACACAAACACACACGTATATATTGTGTGTTGTCCACAGTTCTAATTTTATTAAGGCTTTTGGTAAATCCTTGTAACCTGTGCTTTTAGGGTAGAGTTCATCTAGAATGCATGGTCTTTAGAGGTAGTTCAATCTTGATCCGAGCAAGTGGGACAAGGACATATGGTGTTTTGTTTCCCATTCAGTACTGGCTGCAAAGCTTGTGCAGAAGACAGATTTCATGGGAGCAAAGGCTTGTTGGTACAGTCATTCAACAAATGCATGCAGAGTCACCTCTTAATGCCAAGCACCTGCATGCTGTGAGTGATCTGCAAGTCCCATCTGGAACATGGCATTTTTGTTGTTAAGCTTAACCTGCCTAGTTTTGAAAATGGGAATGTTAGGACACATTTTTTTGTGTTTAAGGAAAGGAAAAAAAGAAAACCAAACAACTGCTGTGGCATGTTTGTTCTTGTCCTAGTCATTATAAACTTACTGTCCCCTTAGTCTGTACATGCTTCTATAATGTAAGTAGTTCAGAGTTGTAACTCTTTTCTTATGCTTCTACTTTAGCATTTTAATATGCTGATAGTGGATTTCAGATGTATGATAATCTCTGGCTAGTCCTTCTGATTTTTGGGCAGTGGGCTACAGAAGATTTAGCTATATGTCTGTGCATTTATTATTAAAAAATTATTTCTACTTCCCAAATAGCTGCTTCTTAGTTGCCTTTAAGAGGGCATAATTTGCAGTAATTTTTATTTTACTGTTACACAGGTAAATGATAGGCATCTGGAGTAATAGACCAATGTCAGCAGTCTGAAAACTGACAACCTCATTTAGCCTCACAGTTTTTCTGCTGTTGCAGATTGTCAAATTATGACGAAATAGAAAAAAAAAACCCCAGACAACAGCTTGCTCACCTTCAGGAATTTGCAGGCACTCCACTTCTGAATCATCAGCCCCAGCACACTGGCTTGGTTTATAAGCTGGTTGTAAAGTTACTGGACTTCCATCAGATCTGGTATAATAAAGTACTATAGGCAGTGCTCTTACCTGCCTCTCATCTTCCTAGGGACTCAAACATAATACAAACCCAGCTTATAATACTTCATGTATCTTTATTTGACTAGGAAATATGCTCTGGGGAAGCTATGTTTCTGCCCTTGCAGTGGCTGAGTGCATGAGTGGTAGGCAAGTATGTAAAGGAGACTTCAGTAATTTTGGTGTTTGCCAAGGTAATGTAAGTAAAACACATGGGCAGGAAAACAAAGGAAATAGCTTGTGTTTACCAGTTTCAGTTCAATCTTGGTTATAAATTCAGGCCTAAGTCTTAATGAAACAGATGGTTTTTTGACTTAAACATCTTATTTTTTTTTAAATCCATTTTCTTTGGTAGCTGCTTTGGGAAGAGACTTTTTCTCTGTGTTGGTTATTGGAGAATGACTGACTCCTCCCTTCATTAGGACAAAATAGTAAGGGAGGAAAAGTATATCAGTATTACACTTATATGTGACAACGGTGTGTATTAACTCTTTGACAGAGTTCTGAGTACCAACTGCAAATATTTGCTTTATACCAGACAAGAATTTGCTTTGATCAAATAAGCTAATTACCTAGGAGAAATACATGGTCAGTATGAGTAATTTAGGTGTCTGCTTATCCTCTTGGGGAACCACCATTCTGTATTATGACCAGGCTGCCATCCGAGATAAGGAAGATAGAAGGCAAAGCTGACTGTGTTAATATTCACCTTATCTTTCTACCTCCTGTCCCCTGAGTAGTGTACAAATAAAGCTGCATTTGTGTGTGTGTGCACACGTCTTACTAACTTTTAGAAAGTACCGTGGAAATATAGTTAGACCAGGACAACTCAGGATATCTTTTGTGTGAGTATATAAAACAGAACTTGCTTTCTATAGAACAAGTGAATTCTATATAAACTTTAAATACAAGAATTCCTCAGTCAGAAATAATAACTGTGAACAAGTTTGCCTCTCAATTTTGAGGAAAAGGAGAGAGGAGGGAAAATGTTTTCCAATAGAAGGATACAGAGAAGGATACTCTGTTCTTGGATTTGGTGAAGTTTTCTTCTGATAACTTCTTGTCTGCTTCAAGCTACTGTTACAGTACCTAGTGGGCTGTAGTCAGGGGTTTGCCATCTTACCCAGCCTGGTACCAGAATCCCACAGATGTCAAATTTAAGAAATTTGAAGTGCAAAATAATGGTTTTTGTTACTGCCTGATAAAATCCAACTTCTGCTTTAAAACTTCATAACACAGTTAAGCCTGTCTGTTATGTCCAGTGCTGTTGAAAGCACAGGCTGTGTTGTGTCTAGTTCATGGTTTTGCTGTGCTTCAGTTAAAAGTTGGAGTTTCTGAGCAAGAAAATGTTTTGTTAAAATGTTTGCAACAGCATGCTCCTGGGAGATGCAGAAAACTCACTATTTTTTTAAGCTTAGAAACTGCTCTTTCAGATGATGGCGTGATGACAGTAATGTAGCTGAACTTGCATTATAAAGGATCCCAGTTCCTTTGCAGTCCTAGGATTTGAAAGTGGTCTGGCCTTTGGAGAGTAGGATGATAATTTGACACACTTCAAAATGCCTGGGGAGGCATTCAAAAACTTGAATGATATATATATAAAGAAGAAAAAGTGACCTTAAGTCAAAATTGTTCTGATGTACATTCTCACTATTTCTTTGCATATACAAATGATTGTATATTCCTTTCCAATATTTGAAATTGCTGTTCATTGTTTTAATGTTTCTCTCTTGGACGCGGTTAATTTCTGTAAGAAACTGAAGCATAAAGAGATGAATGACCAGTTTGTAATCTGCTAATCTTAGTTTCTACTATTATCTGCCTTGTTGGTAGCACATACATATTTAAGTCCTGAGTAGGAATTTCCTAGCTGTTCTAATCATGTGTGAATGCTGATACCTGATCTAGTGGAAAGTTAATAATCCTGCTTGCTTTACTTTGTGCCCCCTGAATGCTGCCATGTTCTTAAAGCCCTACTTTCCCTCCTGATTTACTGGAGAGCTTCTCCTGGTCAACCATGTGGTGGGTATATGCTTGAAAAGCTTTTGTGGGTCCCAAGAGAGGGTCCAAAATGTGACTGTTCATACAGACAGTCATTACCAGAAGCTCTAGAGGCAGTCTTTGAGTCATTGCTGTCAGCTCCTGCACACTTCTGACAGTGTTTGGCAAGCAGTGGATCCAAATGTTAATGGTTTTTAAAGTTTGTTGGCATATTGAGGTCATGACCTTTCCTCTGAAGCCACTTCAATTATTTCTGCCATTTCTGGTTATCAGAATTGAGCCAAAAAAAAAGAAAGCTACTGGTGCCCTAAATGCCAGGAGATGGCATCTCTTTGAACTCCTGCAGCTGTAGGTATTTGTTTCTTATCAGCGACAGCAGAAATCAGTACAGCAGTCAACCATATATCAAAGTGAAATCAGGCCATATGCATAGATGTGTATTTGCTTGAATGCCATCTCCTAGCATTTAGGACATTGGACTGCATTTGTTGGAGCTGTGTTGCACTGCCATTGGGAATACACTTGGAACAAGGAGGGACTTCGGTGACTTCTTTGACCCTGAGCCAGAAGTCTCAATGTAATGTGTTTAGCACTAGAGAAAGAAAAAAACAGATGCATGCTTATTTTTGTATTATTTGCTAGGAGGATCCTTTGTGTGGTTTCTGCGGTTTTGACATTCCTGTATATTGTTCTACCTTTTAACTCCATTGCTGCAGTGGACTCCGATGAAGTTTCTACAAGCAATTGAAAATGCATGTGTGCCATTTTTTAAGATCCTCGTACCTCACTGCTGCTCTGTTGCAGTGCCAGAGCAAAGTGTACCATGTTCTTGAAGCTTTTCTTGTTGAAAATATGTAAAAGCTATTAATTTCTCATCTGTTACAGTATGTTTTATAAACAGATGAGGTCTGTGGATACATTTCACTCTCTTTGAAACCGATCTTCACGTACAGTGTGGTGATAGCAATTGTCATAGCACAACAGAGCTGAGTCCTGAGAGAGCTGTAGGATAAAAAGCAAAACTGATTGAATTTTACTGAATTATCTGATGAAATAGTAGGTGGGTTTTTTTGAGGATAAATTTCAGTGATTCATTTAAAAAAAGATTGTAACATTTCATAGAAAATAAAAGCTGTAATTTTAACGTTGAAATTAGTTACACTTTTGTGACTGCTGCTACTGAGGCACTGCTTAGAGGATGAAAATGTACAGTATGTGAAATTTTCAGCGTTGTAGGTTCTAAATGTTGTCCTGAAAGATCTCAATGCCTTTGCTTTGTGAAGTTTGCTCTCCACGTGAAAAGTAAATCAGTCTATCAAGGGGTATTATAAGCATCTAAAATATAAAAGATTTGTATTTTTGCAGTAGGACTCTGACAAAGTTATTACTGTGTGACTTTGATCAGTCACAGGATGGACACCCAGAGTTTTGGTGCCCCCTGGGCACCAGCTCCTGGCTGAAGTAATATCATTGGCACGTTGGCTCCTGCTGCTGCAGTATGCACCAGCCACAAACACCAAGCATTTTGGAGGATTGATGTTATCAATATTAATGAGTACTGCCCAGCATCACAGTTATGCTAGTGTCTTGATGTTAGATCTCAGGGTGGAGAGGCAGATGTGCTGGAAGATGTGGGAGGAGGAGGGATCATTTTCTTTCCCCTCACTAAGTGTCTGTTGCCTGGCTGGGTACCCTGTGGAGTTTGTCTCACAACAAACTACACTGCATGGTTGCACTGTGCTGGCTTTTCTCCTTTTTGTCCCTTCCCTCATCAGACCCTTGTCCTAGCATGGCTCTCTCTGGAGCGTCTGCTGTGAACCCAACGGGTGCAGGAGCCTGGTCCCACCTCTTGTGGAGGAGCCACAGCCTGAGGGGCCATGTATATGAGAAGAAGGAGGTGGCAGCAAGGCAGTGGCTAAGTGGTGAAACGGGTAGTGCTATTGTGGCCATAAGACTATTTTGCATTTGCATTTGTCCTGTAATTGCAACATTTTGTAATATCCCATGTGCTTACAGTGCCATCATGGCATCTGTGCATTGCCCTGCAGTTGTTTGAAATGGGTCAGTGTAGAGGGTATGGTGGTGCACCACTCATGCAAAAAAATGTGTTTCAGTGCAACAGAAGGACTGTAAGGACAGTAGCCAGGTAAGGTTCACCTGTCCTGTGACAGGCAGGACCCATCCCCACCACCAGTATGAGGTCTTTTCTGTGGGGAAGCTCCCTCCCTCCCCAGCCACCTAGGAATGGCAGAGGACAGAGCTTTAGATGTTGGAAGGCTAATCACCTCCAGCTTCTTTTGCAGCTAGAGAGAAAGGTTTCACCAGAGAGGATAGTCATGGAATTAATTTCATCTACCTGCTTTGCTTCGCTCTTGGGAGCAGACCATTTTTTGTGGTCCTTCAGAAGGAGGGGGAGTGACAGTTTTCCTGATTTTGGAGCCCAGCAGTGGGGAGTGCTCACATCCCTCTGAGCTGTCCTGCCTCCATTGCTTCTCCTGTTGTGTGCAGCTTTTCCTTGACACACAGGGCAAGGCGGCAGGTGAACTTGACGTAACATTTCCAAACCTGTGGCATTTCTGACTTGCACAGTGAGCCTGGCCTGTCCTCTCTGCTCAGGTTTTCATACTGGTCAGAGATTTGAGACGTTAGGCCTTGATCTGTGTGATTCTCGGGCAGAGGATGCGTCTGGCAGTCTGCCTCTTGGGTACCACAGGCTTTCTGCTGTAAAAGCAAAAGGCACCCCTGAAACCACCAGACCTTTCTTAGCGAGCTGCTTAGGGCTTCCATCTACTTCAGTGCATAGAGTGCTTCTCTTCAGCCAGCTGTCTTTTACCAGAGGTCAAGCAGCATGTTGGTTAATGCAAAAGCCTACAGAAACAGTTCACTGCCATCAACACATGGCTGCCTGGTTGGGGAGAGAGAGGCTGGGCAGCCAGTGAGTTGCATGTGATGCTGGTGAGACGTCTTGCCTAATGTGGCGCCGGAAACCGCTCAGATGCGATACTGAACCTGTCTGGGCTAGAATGTGGCAGCAGGGGAAGGACGGGGTGTAATTGCCAGAGAGGCTGGAGGAGGGGGAAGTATAGTAATGAGAAAAAATTACTGAAGATTGTGAAGAGGGGAAAGAAGTAGGGGGTGGAAGAAGGAATAAAAACGCAAAGGAACAAGGATACGGGTAGGGAAGAAAGAAATGAAAGCTTCCTTATTTCAAGTGATAGGCAAAAGTGATAAGGGACAACAGTAGATTACCATCTAACCATGAAAGGAAAGGCGCACAATAGCAAAAGGGAAGTGAAATGAGAGAAAGGAGGGAGTGACTGATTCATACTGCTTGCACCTTGTGTAACCACCACCTCTGTTTATGTAAAATGGTTTTAAGGGTCTGCACAAAACGAAATCAAGTCTCCCCACTCTGGCTGTCAGAAGTGTGTAGCAGCCCTGCTACGCACTCATTTGATGTCAGCTATTAGAGTACAAAGCAGTCAGCAAGTCAGACCTCACTAATAACATTGTAGGTCACCTCTTGCATTTTACCTGCATATATATTTTTTTTGTGCTGACTTAGATTGTCCTATTGACCGAAGTTGTGGGTTGTTATTTTAAGATTAAGATCTCTACAATAAATGCATCAATAAATGTACAAATGGCAAAGACTTGAACACAGGTGGTGAATATGCTAATCTTATGCAAGCATAAATCATATAATTCTTGTTCTATTTCAAATGTGAATGGAACACCAAGGAGAATTTTGCTACCCTTGAAGTCTGCCGTGTAATATTTGTGGAATAAGCTTTACAGTTCCTAGTTTTGTGGATTTAACATGCCTCCTTAGTTCTCGTGCCTGCCTGCTAGTGCTGTGTGCCATGTGCATCACTGGTTTGTGTCTAAATCTTGATTCCTAGCAACTGGAGGAGGGTTGGGAGTTGGAGGGGCTGTACTTGACCGACTCCTTGACCTGTGCTTTATGTGCTTTGTTGTTATTAACTGCCTTTATTCAATAGCTAATGTCTGATTTCTGTCTTGGTGTGCTCTGTCTTTTATTAGAGACCTTTTCTGCAAGCCTGCTGCCTACAACCCACGGGATGACTGCTGCCTGCTTAGGTATCTCTGTGCCCCACTGCTGACCCAGTTTCAGCTGCATTTAAACCACCCTTTTGAAAAGGGGGCATTTCTGGCCTTTGTGGGCATTTCCAGTGTTGCTGGGATGGTGTGGCTGATCCTGCAAATGTTCCCCTGCCCTAGAACCCATGCTTACAGTCTTGCCTGGAATTTTATTTTCTCCTTGTAAATAAATACAGTTGTTAATGCTCTCTGGTCATTGAAGCAGTGGGCTACATTTTGGTGCCTGGTTTGTTCTGAGAGTAATTACTGGAAAGTTTGCTGTGCAGGGAGGGGCACCAGATTTAAATATTCCAGACACTATTCCAGATTTTAAGCTTAGATACCTTCACTTTTGCTCCCAAACTGAGAAAGCTCATTTTGGAGTTGGAGAACTGCAGCCTGCCCTATCCGCATCTGTTGTGGCTTTGTCGTGAGGTCTGACTTCAAAGTTAGGTCTTGCTCTGTGTGAGCACTGCACTGGGGGCAATGACATTTGGTTTGAATGCTTTCACATTTTTTTGTTTTCCCTCACTGGGATTTTACAGGCTGTGGAAAGGTAAGATGAGGTGTCAAAAATGTGATCTTGTGGTAGCTGCAAATCCATGTGTTAGCCACTGCTTGCTGTGGATTGGGGCAGCACCTTGTGCTTCTTTATTCCCACTGTCTAT
The DNA here is from genome assembly GCA_013389865.1 of Piaya cayana. NCBI lineage: Eukaryota > Metazoa > Chordata > Aves > Cuculiformes > Coccyzidae > Piaya > Piaya cayana. The sequence continues at coordinate 200,468 of WAAB01001669.1, read as the reverse complement.
TTAGCATACTCCTGCCAAAAGCCACGTCTTCCATTTTGAAACAATCAGATCTGCCTTACAAAGCATCATTGCTCCCTTTTTTTGTGTAAAATACTACCATGGAGTTACACATCAAAGCCAATTCAGAGGTTGAATGCACTTAGGTCACACACGTCTGTACTTCTGAATGCACTTGTAAGAAGGGGGAAAACATTCCATGCTAGTTCCGTAGCTGCCCTTCTGCCTGTGAGAAGCCCCACTGGCTTCAGTGGGACTTTGTGCAAGTCCCAGTGGGTTCACATGTGGGACAGTGACATACTTTTGCTTGTTGCAGAGGAAGAAGCAGCAAGAAAGAGACAGATGACCCAGCTAGGTGGAATACGCTTTTGGGCTGCAAGGAGATCTTTGACCTGTCGAAGGAGATTTTCCTCTCACAGGCAGCTTGAGAAACTCCCTATTAAGGTTGATGTGTGGAGTGTGCAGAAGCAAAGTGCATCCTTTCTTGCAGTGGAACACATCTGTTTTGAGGCTTGTCAAGATAGTAAAAATAGTTACTCATTCTTTGCCTTTAGTTTCACAGGTAAAGTTTTAAAGTTGTTGAACGCCAATTAGCTGATTAGCTTTGAAATAAAGAGGAAAGGAAAGAAGATGGAGTCCTAATATAGTACTTGATTGCAAGTACTTTTTTTAACTGATACAAAATAATCAACAGCTGACTTCCTATTTTTTTCCCAGCTGTTTTTTCTCCTCTTTCTTCCCCCATCAGTTACCCTGCTGAAGGAAACAAATGTTAATTCATTGGTTACAGGTGCCCCATCTTGGATATCAGAGCTCTAGAGGTTAAAGTGCCAGATGTAAAATACCTGAGGGTTTTTTTTTTTTTTTGATGGTACACATTTTGTTAATAAACCTGTGAAACAGGGTGTATTTCATATGGTTCTGCTTTGTTTAGTGGTGGAGGGTTGCAGCATTTTGTATGTTAGAGAAATATGCTCAGAGCTTTGGCAGATCCCAGATGTTTTGTAAGAAGACAATCATTTCTGCAATAAGCATTGTAACTACTAGTCCTGGTAATTCTACATTTTTCCTGCCAGTCTGAATTTTCCAGTTTAATTTTTTTCATATCTATGTTTTCTTTAACAGCATAATCTAACAAAGTATAAATATGCAGTAGCATTTAACAGTAAGTGGCAAATACACTGTCAGAGTGTTTCCTGTTATTAATAGTACTAAATCACAGAGCTATCCTTTCCTTTTGTATATCATGACCCAGTGTGCCAAGTTACACAAGACAGGTTAGTGCAGCAAGTTGCTCTTTGCAAAAAGGGCAGCTGGGACAATTTGGCAAGCTGTCTGCGTGGTGTCATGCCACCAAAGGGGTTTACTGGCTTTAGGTGAGAAAGTGGAAGTGATCTGATACTGTGAAGGATTCCTTCATTTTTGTGCTTGCAGGAAAATATAACTTGAAATTATAAGGAGTTTTGTATGGGGAATTGGAAAAGAAAGGCTTTTGCTTTAAGAGTAGATATATAAGACTGGACTGCTGGATTATATAGATCATGGTGAAAATGCGCAGTGCAGTGATAGCTAATAAAATATGAATGAACATACTACATGTCACATCTGTAAAATGACATAGATCCTGTAGGTTACTGGACCAGAACAAAATGCTTTGTCAAGTGACACGAAGTGTTTGAGGAGTCACTAAAGTTAGTATTATATATCCCAACTGTGAGGGGCAAAAAACCAAGAACGAGTGATGCTCCTGTGAGATGGAGGTGTTGATTTTGTACCAAAGCTACTTTTTGATGTTACTTCTTTGGTTAGTGATTCATTTATAACTTCTCCTCTTTTAGATTTGGTAGTGGCCCCTGGGGTAGGGAAGAGCAGCTTTGTTTCCCTGTTCTACACAGGACTACTGTGCGACCACAGCTGCACCCTGCAGCACTGCGCTTATAGTGCCTTTAAGAAAAGTCTAGCGCTGCTGCTTCTCTTTGTATTTCTTGTTTGCATCATATTTTTGCAGTCATATAATATGGGCTGTACAAATACTATTCAATGACGTGAAAAATCAGGTATTCCTAGAAGGCTAGTGTACATAGTTTAAATTCTGGGTAGATTGCACAAGCTTTAGAAAATCCTGTTTGAAATCTTCTCTGTTAGAGAAGAGAATTGAGTTTTTAATAAGTCTGGCAATCAATAGCAGTGTCAGGTTTTCTCCTTACAAATCTGATGTTGGCTTAAACAAGGAAAGGTATTGGATGTTTGCAGAAAAATTACTGTACTTGAACATTGATGATCAAAGATTATATTTTGGTTTTAAATATTTAGGCTAAAATTCACAAAAGAGAAGAAATGCAAAGTCCATGCTGGTTTTTTATCACTGTTATGTCAAATTTGGGCTCTGCAGCTTCAAAACGTGAGCTTATTGACTTTTCCATGGCTTCTTCTCAGGGCAAGTGGTATCAGGTGCATTGTCCAGACCAAACAAATACATTTAAAGCATTAAAAGTCATTAATATTACTTTTTTAAGTCCTGGATCTGTTTTTTCTTGTATTTGCTTAGCTTCCATTGTAGTTAAGGTTCTTTACGCTGTGTTGGGGAGACCAGAGTGGGGGCAAGGGAAGAAGAGAGGGGATTTTTACTGCTTAAGGTGTTTGGTGTAAAGGTTTCCTATGGGTTGGTAAGATCATAGAATCGTAGAATCATCGATTTGGAAGAGACCCACCAGATCATCTACCAAGCAAAGTTGTGCCTTAGGTGTTCTGCAGGCCTGTACTTTTTCATTATAAAAAGAAACTTACAAGGCTTGGATTAATGCAGAAACAGCAAAAGGCAGCTCCTGTAGGAAGATTATCGCTCTTAATTATTAAGCAGGTCAAACTTATCATCAACCACAGAGCTCTTTCATGCATTTTACTGAAGTATCTTAACTTAAAATGGTTTCTGTCAAGATGGAAATTTTTGGCTGTGGCTGTAAATAGAAAAAGGAAATGGTTGGGTGCAGTGATATTTGACAAGAATGTACCTTCCTATTGCCATGACCTTTGCAACCCCACTGTGCATCCTGCCAGGGCCTCCCCCTCCTCTCAAGGCAGGAGCCTGATCCCCCCAGCCAGAGAAACACCTAGGATGTGAAAGTGAGACATTTGAAGGAGAGTTGCTGCTGAATTGACAGAAATCAGACCTTTGCTCTTCAGTTTTAGGAGATTTCTTTTTGATTAAAATTGTGTGTGCTTCCTGAAATGAATTTTAATTTTAACCTCTAAAACCAGAATTGTAATGGATACGTTCACTTGGATCTCTTCCTTCTATGCTGCTAATTGTCCTGTAGACACTGCAGGAATAGAAGGCAAGTTCATTGTTATTTTTAAGGGAATTAATTTAATTGAGGCCAATGTGATAGAATTGGTATTTGTTTCTTTTGGAGTATCTGTCTTGTCCTTTGTTGGATTCCTAAGTATGCTTGTAGAGGACTATGCTTAAAAACAGCCCTTGCTGCTGAAACATTCTGCCATGGCTTTGCCATTGTAAGGACAGAATTAAGTACTTTACTGCCTAGCAAGTAAAAATAAGCACGCTCTCCTTAGGTATGCGGCAGGTGCCTTTCTCAAGGTTCTTATATTCTACCTCTTTCTCAGGGCCATGCTGTGAAATTTGACTGCTTTCAGCAAAACACTTTGAAAACTATGGGTAGGGAACGGCCATTTAAATTTCATGGTATTTAAGCACTCGACTTGCAGTTAGTGGTTTGCTTTTAGCTGGAGAGGGCTGTGTGCTGACACCATGAAAGCCTTTTCTCTAGTGCTCTGTGCACTCTTTCTCTAGGGTTCATGTTTTCAAAATGTCAGGAAAAGGCCATGAGCAGCACATCTCCATTTGAAATTGTTTCATTTTCAGTTTAGAGACTCTATGCAGGTTTTTGGATAAACTGTTTCAGACTTACAGAGTTTCTGGGCTTATCTTGATTTTGAGTTATGAGAGTTGAGCATCATTCTTCAAAAAGCAGCCATTTATGTACATGTATGAAGTAAGCCCAAGTGCTTTCAGGCTTGACTGCCTTTCTTACTGCTTGTTAATTAAGATAGACAGAAGTTAATATCTCAGAAATTATTTGTGGTCTTAGAGTCACTTTTTGAAAAACAGTCCTGGGTTATGTAGGCATTTTTAAGGGTTTGGGGTGTTTTTTGAGAGAGTTTGGCAATTACAGGATAAGCAAATTATTAAAAAATTAATTGGTCTAAAAAGCTTTGAGGTTTAAAAAGGAGGGAAAAAAAATAGCATGAGCAGTTTTGTGTGCCTTTGGGATTTGTGGTTTTGTTTCACATACTCATGGACTAGAAGCATTCTTTAAAAAGGCATGAAATGCAGTGTTTTCTTATAACCCCGGAAGTCCTGGACCTGGTAATTCAAGATGAAGCATGAAGAATGCCAAGGCTCCTGATGGAGCCAAAAATGTGTGTTCATATTAGGCAAGCAACTCTTATATTAATTCATTTTGGGAAAGACTACAAAAAAAGGGTAAACTTTTATTTTTCTGTGATTTTAACAGTTTAACAGAAGATTGCTGACTTATTAAAAAAAAAAATTGTAAAAAAAACTTTAAAAAAAGGCAGGCTAAAGGTTCTGTTTCACAGCAGTTATCATTGCCTTAAGTGCTAGAGATCACTTTATGAAATATGGCAAAATTAATAGGCAATTATTAAATTATATGAAGCAAAAAGCAAGACGAAGGTGGATATTCTCCTTGCCAGAACATTTGTGATTTGCTGGCAGTGGTAGAGGTGCTTCAGAGAAAATGTTTGATGTGCATTTTGAACTAGTGAGCCCTGTACACTCATCCAAAACAAATAACTTGAATATTTCTCAGCCGAGTTGAAACAAGACTCCTTTTTTTGGTTTCCACAAGTAGTTGCAGGTTCAGCTTGGGCTATGTGAGTGCCTGATTTGCATGCCCAGTTCACTGATAACCCACTTACTGTTCCTCCAGGTCTGTGCTTAGGGGTCGTAAGGATTTATATACCTTTTGAATTTCTGTTTGTTTGTTATTGTTTTTGGGGTTTTTACCCTGATCAAGCAGACTGTTTGTCCAAGATGCTTGAAAAATACGAGGTCTTCCTGAACCATTCCTAGAGAGTTTTGGCTGTTGCTTGAAATCTGGGTGGCTAAAGGATTTTGAAAGAAGGGGTTTTACAAAACAATTTAAAATAAAGTCATTGTGAATTAATTACCTGATTTAGTACAGATTTCAGTTGCTTCAGAAGTTGAGACCTGATTTATGGGAGGGGATAATTCTGTTCTGCTGTTAAACGTTCTTTATCGTGCTGCTGCTTCTAAAATACAAACCACAGGCACATCTGGAGAAGAAAGCCTTTTCTTTTCACCAGGATGTTCACTGTAGCACTTTGTACCTTACTGCTTATCTTCTCTTCTAGCTTTCTTCATGAATCTTACTCTGTTTTTTATCACAGGCTGCATTTAACTTCTTTGAACATTTTTCAGGGACAGTGGATGTGAGAATAGGGAGACAAGCCAATTTTATTATTTATGCCATATTTCCATTTACGTCCCATTGAGAAATATGAATTTGTAAGTGCTATACTGTGAGATACTGTTTGATTATTTCAATTCTGTTGTAGTTTTGTAATAAATAAAACTGAAGCACTACTGGCTTAGGTGACTATTCTGTGAAGGGCTTGTATAAACATTATTGCAGAATTTTATAGGAAGTGGGACCATGGGCAGAAAGAGGAGAGAACGTTATCCTGAAAGACAACTACTGACGGTGGAGACGGTAGGGCTAGGAGGGAGGAGCAGAGGAGGCTGCTCATGTTGCTTGAGGAGAGCAGTGCACGAGGGGATGAAGGGAAGTAGGGGAATGATTTCTGTTTTACACATGGAGTTGGGTGGGGTACCTACCTCTTTTATTTCACTACTTTTTGACATAAACTAAGTATCAGCCCACTGAAACCTGGTGAGCATGGCTTAGCCGTGTGCTGGTTTTGCCAATTTCAGAAGCTTTTAAAAAACCTCAGAAGATTGTTACATCTTTCTGCCCCTTAAATCATAATTTTGGCCATAAATCATGGGATTTATTTTTAGAGGGATTGTCTCTTTGATTTTGCTGATTTATTTTGGTTTAGCTTCCATTTCCTATTTTCCTGTGGTCAAAACATGCAAAATAGCAGGCATGCATGTACATACATTGTCTGATGGGTAACGCTGTTTTGGCCTTTCTTGCTTTCCACAGTCTAGGATTTGATCCCTGATGTACATAGCATAGTTCAGAGGAAATAAAGATGACCACCCTTCTTCAAGAAGCAGCATAGCTCTCTGGTAAAGCATGTAAGTGAATTCCTGAAGATGAGTTGCCAATCCCAAGTATACAGAAGTAGTGAGTCAGTCCTCCCCCTCTTCCCTAAACAGTGTAGTACTAAAAATGCCAAAGTTTTTTGCCTTCTAGTTTTCCAGTGTTTAAAATTCACGTTTTTGTTCTTTTACCTGTTGGACATTTTTTCTTTTAAAATAAATCTTCAATGACTGGCATGTTCATATGTTACCACATGAGTCTTAGGTTGGTATGGGGCTTCAAGAGAAGTCCTGTAAGTGTCTGGAGCTGAGGTGGCAAGCATAGCAGGGCTTAGGCCATGGGGAGCCATTTAGGGGCTTTGCTTCTCCAGGTGCTGGAGCCCTGTGGGGGACACACCACATACAGCTTTGCCCATGAGCTCTGTAGGGTTGTTGCAAGGTGAACTTACTTTCTGGTTTCTGAAGATTCTTTTGGCTTCTATGAAGGAGGTTAAATTTGGATACAAAAAATATCATAATTCTGAAAATAATCCTATTTCTTTTTTCAGCAGAGTCATCTTGATAGTAAACTCAAGTTTTAAATTTGTATTTCCAAACAATTTTATCATCTCTTTCACAACTGCTGTGTCTCAGGAGCTGCAGTTTAACCTTCATAACTATTGCTTGGTGATTTTACTGCCTTTGGTAAATGGGAGGTTGGGAGAAAAGGAGGACTAGGGTATATGACAAACCAAAGCTTTCTATCAGCTCTGCAGAAGGCTTTGGCTCAGCTGCTGTTTCTATTTCTATGTCAATTCCCTCCTAATTAACTATATTCATATGTCAAAATAATTTCTTTGCATCAGCCGTGATCTGAACTATTAAAAGCATTTGAGTTTGGTTGTTTCCATATGTGTGAATCTCATCCTTGTAGTCTGCTTTTACTTATCAGGTGTAGTATAGGAGTGAATCTCCAGAGAAATTGAGGAAAAGCATAAAGAAATCTGCTGGGGAGTAGAGGCTATAATTGATGATTTAAGAGGAGAAGTAATTAGCATGAGGATGACCCAATTTGCTAAATCCATTGTGGGGAGATGCGAGGTTTGTTTGAAAAATAATCTTGTACCTATACAGCCTGCTCCTGGGAGTCACTCTGTAGAGGAAATGCACCTGGTGATTACTGCCACATAGATTTCTCTGAACTGCCCAGGCAGAGCCTATACTGGTAGCTGTTGGTACTAGTAGACACATTTTCACACTGGCCAGAGGCATTTACCTGTAGCACCAATAAAGCAAGAGAGATAACTAAAACCTTATTGAAGGAAATTTCTGCTTGGCACTCCCAGCAGCTGATCCTTATTGCGCTCTTGTGTTCCCTTCCATCCAATTTGCTTCAGTGTCTTGCTGGAAATAAGTAACTTCCAGATTTGCAGCTAGGTATAAGATTTCATCAAGTTACTGTATTTCTGGTTTTTCTTTTCCCAAAATCTCTTTGTGCTGTTGGTTTGTTTGAGCATTTATATATAAAGAAGTGGTGTAAATGTTGTTGTCAAAGGAACTCAGAGGCCTGATTCTCCACTCACTGCATGCAGAGGGAATAGCAGGAAGATGTGCCTGGAGGTTGGGTTGGACATTAGGAAAAGGCTCTTTACCCAGAGGGTGGTGGAGCACTGGAACAGCTCTTCAGGGAAAGAGTCACAGCACCAAACCTGACAATATTCAAGAAGCGTTTGGACATCCTCAGACTCATTGTGTGAATGTTGGGGTTGTCCCTTGCAGGGACCGGAGTTGGACTCGGTGATCCTTGTGGGTCCCTTCCAACTTGGGACATTCTGTGATTACTTAATAAATGAGGGGTTTAAAACTTCATTTCTCTGTTTCAGATTCTGTATAAAAACTGTATTCTATACAATACATATATGCTTTCATATCTCAAGCCTCATCCTGTGGGCTTATTAGTATTCCTGCATTGAATGTATGAAGTGCCAAAATGCCAAACCTAAGTCAAAATTTACTTTTATCAGTATACTTTAAAATAAAACAGTATGGCCTAAGCAGATTCACTCAGAAAGGCCCTCTTGTACATTAATGAATCCAGCCCTTTTTGCCTGCTGCTTCTAAGAAGACCCTGCATCCTTAAAAAGACATGACTTTGAAATGCCTTCCGCCTACTTACTTTTTCTTATCTGCTGTGAACAAAGGGCACAAAAAGAAGGATGAAGAAAGGATGCCAAAGTAGCAGTTATGGTTATTCTCAGCTATAGAGGTTACTATCTAAGTCATCAGATAACATGCATCCTAAGATAATTTAATCAATTAAAGTAAAGAGATAAAGAAACAAAGAAAGCTTGAAAGAGCTAATAAAAGAAAAAGGGACTCTGGGATAAACTTCCTCCAGGAAGCTTCCCTTCACTTGTACTCAGATGCAGCTTATTCTGCAGATTGTTTTATACATGTAATTAGATTAATTAACTCAGGTTTTAAGTTTGATTTTAAAAGTGCACAACAGAACTAAAAGAAACCCAACACAAACCCCAGCAATTTATCCAGAGTGGATTTGGCCTTCTGTTTGCATTTTTAGGAGGAATGCTTTTCTTGTGATTTTGGCCAGTGACGTATGAATAATACTGTTAAGAAGGGTCTTTTTCTGTTGTACTTTGGGAGAAATAAAGGTGTCTTTACTTATTTGGAACCATTGCTTTTGTATAATGCACATTGCACATAAAAATTAGATTTGGGGGCTGTAAATGAATATTCAAAAATTATACTGACTTTTTTTTACTCTTTTTTTTACTAATTACATCAAAGCATAATGGAACTGAAAGAAGTAAGGGCAAACCAATTCCAGCTATGTATTTAACAGCACTCTCAACATCCCTGTGTTAGCATCCCTTTCTGTTACTTCAGCAACAAGACACCAAAATGTTCTTTTCCTGGAACAGGACGTGTTGTAAGAGGCTGGAACTTCTACATGATCCTCTGATGCCCTTTCACCTATAGATAAGCACCTCTGCTTCTTAGTGACGGGCATATGATGGCTTAAGATTTTACAGCTTGTGCTCCTTTTATAAAGCAGCAGCAACCCCAGACCCAAAGTCGTGCCTTAGGGTGACACATTTCTCTGCTTGCACAGATGGAGAGGGCTTTTTGCATTTCTCCATCATGACCTGCTCCCCTGGTGTCACTCCTCTTTCTCACACCCCCTTCCCCTCTGGCCCCTGTGTGTGTGCTCTGTATCCACTAGCAGGCATGCCTGGCCTCTGTAGTGTGCGTGCTTGGGATTTGCCCCTCACTGCTGGGTGTCTTCTGTGTGTCCACTTGATGAGCTGAAGTTTCTCGGACTCACTTTCACCTTCCCCCATGTCTCCCCTCTGCCCTGGGTGCTCTCTAAGGGGCCACCCTTTCAGCTGTTCATATTCTTTCTTTCTGGATGCGGATGGTTAGGGTGTCTGTGTTTAAATATATTGTGAAGATGGAGGGGAGGAAATGTTAGGCTGGAAAATGATAATGAGGCCAGTTAAACTGTTTTTTATGCAAAAGCAATTGCTGCTAAATGTTTAAAGTAGTTTCCAGGAATTCCTTTCCCGCTTCTATTGATTTCTCCCATTTCCCTTCAATTCTGTTCACCTGTGCTTAAAAATGTCTCCTGAAATGTTGGAATTGATCTGCTGTATTAAAATTTATTATTCAGAAGTTGTTCTTCAGCTGGCCTGCCTGAAAAAAGAGATATGCCATTGAAAGTGCAGCTTTGTTAGACAGTTGCTTGAATGTGATGAAAGCTGACATTAAAAGCAATTAAAGAGTAGTTGGGAACCACACTTTTTCTGTTACAAAGAGGACTGTGTCTGCTCGTTTGTTGTTTTAAGACTTCCATTCTTGGGCTGATATTTGCATGTCTTTCCTAGACCTGTAACATTCTCATGAAATGACCTGTGTACTTTTTTGGATATGTCATCTGCAGCCAAAACAGAAGATTTTGGTATAATTTGAGGTGAACCTACTTATGAGATGAGGGTGGTTTGTGGGTTTTTTGTGTTTTTTTGTGTTTTGGTTTTTTTTAAAGTAAATTCAAAATGGAGTTTTGTTTAAAATGTGACCTAGGCTTTTAAATGTCTTAATAAATTGCCTTATACATTTACTTCCAAGTCAGATCCCCTGCAGAGATCTGAATGTGTTGAATTGTGTTTGAACTGTGGGGATGTGGAAGGGTGTCCTGCCAGCTTCCAGCTGACTTTCAGAGACTTGTGGTAACACATTGGAGAATTACACTGCTAATGGAGATGAACCTATCCCTTTCTGTCTGTAATGGTGGGCTTTAAAATGCATCCTCTGGTTGAAGTTCAGTGGGCAGAGTGACCCTGGTATTTTAGCCCATAGGGGAGTAAAAAAACCCCTAAACCAGTGGCGAATTTCTCATTCCTCTAGTCCTGCCATGGAATAAACTCAAGCCTAAAGTTATTTTTTGGCTCTGCTTTGGGGCTGTTGATAAATAGTGCAGGCACCCTGGAGCTGGCCAGCAGGCGGGCTTATGAGCACAGTGCTCTAGGAATGTGGCTGTTCTGCTTTTGGGGCCAGGCTGAGACTTGAAGCAATTTGTCAGCTTTTGTAGGGAGCAGAGCAGAAGGTGGATGTCTTGTAGCCACAGGCTGGGTTGGGAATGGGATGGCAGTCTTGGGATTAAAAGGAAGATTAGTAAGTTTTGGAGAGCCACTGCCATTTACACGAATGGGTAGAGAGGAGCACTCAGCTTCTTGCACTTGTTAGCAAAGGCTTTTCTGTTGGGAGAAGATATTTCAGACAGTACCTGTAAGGTGCTAGAAATTTAAGTGGTGATGGGTTTCAAGATGATGTTGTAGTGCATAAACCATTGGCATAACTTTTATTTTGCTATGTATGTGTGCATATTAAAAAAAAAAAAAAGAACTGAGAGCCCTTAAGAAATGTGCCCTCCCCCAAATATCTGAGGCTTTCTTTTACTGAAGTAGTAATTTTAATTTGTGTGTTTTTACAACAGCAGTACTCAGACTTTCCTTCTGGATAAGCCTCTGAAGCTGACTTTTAGACGGGGAAGAAGGTGCTGGTTGCTGCTGTTTTTCTAAGAATTAATTTAGAGCTGACCGGGGCAGAGATGAGGTGTCTGGAAGTAAACTGTGATTCACCTGGACTTTGTCGTTCTGTGTCATCTGTTCTTTCATTATTTTCCAGTAGCTCCCCAGAAGTGCTACTTGTGCATATTGCATTCCTCCTGATATGGAGGCAGAGGAGTTTACTCCCTTATATTAGAAATGTTTTCATGGAAGTTGTGGCTTTTTATAGTAAAAATACACCTGATTTTTCCTGCCTGCTAATAAATTATGATGTCTCTATTGTTTTGGAATATTAACAACAGAATTATGTAGGTACTTTAATATATTAAAGGCATAATGTTACAAAACTAATTTTTTTAATTGGGGACCAATTACCTGTACTACCACATGTTATGCAAAGCGGCTGGATAACTAATAAGGCTACAGTCCATTCCTCCCATCTTGGACTTGCTTACTAACATTATCCAGTAAAGAAGAAATTGGTTTTTGCTATGTAACATGCAGACTGTTTCTAGGGAAGTTTTTAACAGCGTAGCACTGGATATGTAGTATTGGTCTTGGTTTTTACCACTGTAGTTGTTGGCACTTGTGGAGGACAAGTTTTAATTGAGAAAACAGTGAAGATATCCTAGGATTTATGCCTATGTTACAGGGCATTGACTCATGTTGAAATAAGGTAAAAGTGTGCTAGAACTGATGGGAACTTTTTTGTGAATTTTCTAGGGCAAAGGAAAGATGATGATGTGTGTGTTTCTCGTTCTTACTGTCTTCTGCATATAAGAAACAAGTTGGCTAGTGTGTTAAAGCCACAACTAGGCAAGCATTTCTTTTGATGTTGGCTTTTGCCCAAGCTGCTCTTTACTCCTCCATCTCTGCGTTTTTCAGATGCGCTTGTACTGGTGCTTGTGTGAATATCAAATTGACAAGACTGGGGTTCTACTCCATGTTAACATAATTTTCATTCCCCAGGACTCTTAAGTTTTTGTGGGTTTTTTTTCCCCTCTGTAGTTCCTTCACAGCCCCATGAAGAGATATATCAGCGTGACTGAGGGGATATGTGCAAGGAAGGGAAGTTGTCCAAGGCAGCATTGTCTCTAAAATGGGATACTTCTCACGCTGCACTTTATTGGCATGAGCTTTCTAACATGTGGGACATTCTTAAAAGGTCAGCCTTACGGCAGCAATAAAAAATTATGCAGAGATTTGGAAACAGAGTGTGTTTAGAATATAAAGAGTCAGAGCCTGTAACGTATTTTCCTTTCCTGCAATGTGTAGTGTGACAATCACTAAAGATTAATTGTAGCTTCCTTTCCTTTTTTTCAGCTTCTCAGCAAAGATGCCTCCAAATGGGAAGGCCTTACATTTTCACCCATCAGTTCTGCATTTTGGAATGCAGTGAGTATCTCACATTATTGTTATATTGCTTGATAATGAAGCAGGGAGGAACTACATGTACTGAGCTACATTTGAATAAAGAGCATTATCTGAGATCATGCCATCCTCTGCAAAAAGAGTAAAAGTAAGTAGTTGCCAAAGCGTTGGAACCGTGTTTTTCCCCTTGCAGTACTTTGTAAATGAAAATCAGCATAGTTGTAGGAAGCAAGAAAAGGGAACAGGGAACTGTAATACTTTCTGGGTATGTTTCAGCTGATTCTGCATGGATGTCAAATCAGTTCTTCATGCTGATTGTTCATTTCTTGAAAAAAATGCCTTCCTACTGGAAGGGGAGCTTGTTGTTTCCTTTAATTTCTGAAAATAAAATCCAGAAAGTCCCAGGTAAAACGTATTGGTAGAATACTTGAGGTTTTTTTTGGTTTTTTTTTTTTTAGTGCTCTGATAAAACTTTAAAACTTCTTAACTCCTCTTAAAAACCTTAAACGTTTTAAAAAAATTCTTAAGTAATAATGAACCTCTGGTCTATCAGTAATCAAAAAGAAACACGATCCCCTTGTTTCAGAGGGAGCATAGAATGAATGTATAAGGTATTGGGTTTTAACATGTATTAGCTAAAGCAAAAGCCTTAGGAGAATCATTACTTTAGCTGATAAAACGAGACAATGGTTATTTGAACATTTTATTCAGATATTTGTACCTGGTAAGGGTTGGTTTTTTATTAAACTACTGGTGACTCAAATGAGTTTTCATGAAGCACACCTCTTGCATCCCAGTGTTACTTATTTGTCTTTGTATACTAAAGGGCAAAATTTGTTTGGCAAGTTTCAGAAGAATAGTTACAACAAGGAAGGTGTTGTGTATCGACGTGTTTTAGAGTGATTTGTGTTTTCTTCTTTTTTGTACACTACCTGTGGTTATAAAGTGAATAATTTCTTTCTCTTTTTCCCCTTCTCCTTTAGGTTACTGGGATTACCCAGAGCTAAAATGCTGCATGCCTACAACCCTAGTAGAGAAAGAGAAGTTGTAGTGAATTCAGTGTTTACAGCTACCAGACAGTTTCATGTGTCTCCTGCTCATAGCCGGGTGAGTGTTGATGTACTTTTGGAAACTATGCAATGGCCAGGTGCCAACCCTTCATGCTTCCTTTGGCCTAAGCATTTAGTTGTGTTTTCTCTCTGTGTTTTTTTGTAGGACCTCCAACTTTTTTTTCTGTTTTGCTAGGATTTTTTCTTACTCACTTCTACTTAGGCTGGCAAGGGAGAAAGCGTCCAAAACCTGCAGTAAGAAATGTGTTTTACAGTAACAGAGAAAGAGAAGAAATGTTCAGTGTCAAAGAGGCTTTTAAAATCTCCTTCTGCTTGATGCAGCATTATGCTGTAATCCATAGGCATGTAGGTGTTCTATAGCCTTGAATTTTCAGTCTTTTGAATGATCTGGCATATTCCTCAGAAAAAGTGTAGTGAAAAGTTTTATGCATTTTGTATTGCATTTATGGGTATACTTGCCTTATGATCTAAGACCATTATTTTAACTTTGAGGTTTTTTAAATGATCTATAGCAATGTAGTGCATGTTAAGAATGAATCGCTGTGATCGCACTTTGATGAAGCCCAGATTTTATCCTCTGCTGATGTGCAAAGGGTTTTCGTTATGCTTGCATCTTGTGTTTTTATCTTGGCTGAAAGGATATCACTGTGCAGACATGAAAGTCATTGTTCTTTCAATCAGACCTATTTGGTTACTAATTGTGTTGCCCAAGTTCAGCTTTGACTTGTTTGACTCTGTATCACGAGGGATTGAATCCCTTTGTAGTAGGTAACTATATGCAGGGATGCGTTGTGCATGCAGAGGCTGTCAGTGTTGCATGATTAATTGTGCAGAAAGAAGTCTTGGAGGATGAGAAACTCTGAGCTATCTGAGAAACTCCAGACATATAATATGGCAAGTTGCTGTGTGGTCTCACAGTAAGACAGAGTTGAGAGTTGTAGGCAGACGAAACTTCTCAGGGATAAGGTCCTGCTTAGTGGGATCTACAGACCGAAGTGTACGTGTGGAATATCTCTTGGGCCATTAGGCTGAATGGTAGATCTTTTGATCACTGACACCAAGAAAACAAGCTTCTTTGTGGTCTCTATAGGTGATTCCAGCAATGGGAAAAATTTCTTTCAGAGTACTCTTCTTGCCAACAGAAGAAGGCAGTATTGAAAGCTCATTATTTATTAATACCTCATCTCATGGAGTACTTTCATATCAGGTAAGTACTCTTATTTTTAGCTTAAGTTTTGGATTTACTTATGTTTGAGAACATGATATTCATGCATTTTGGTCACAGAGACTTTAAAAGTTCGTTGAAATTATTTTAAGAAATAAATCAGGTGGGGGGATGTTTACAATCCATCCCTTTTACCAGTTCTTGTTAGTCTCATGATCCCTCATACATGTATCGTTAAAATTGCTACTGTTAATGGGTCTACTTGTGCTGTTAGAACTAAGTGTATTTGTATATGTGTAGAATCGTAGAATGGATTGGATTGGAAGGGACCTTAAAGATTCCACCCTCCCTGCCATGGGCAGGGACACCTCCCACCAAACTTGGGCTTATCCAGCCTGACCTTGAACACTTCCAGGGATGGGGCATCCATGGCATCCCTGGATAATCTGTGCCTGTGCCTTAATACCATCATTGTGAAGAATTTCTTCCCCATGTCTAATCTAAATCTTCCCTCTTGCAACTTAAAGCCATTCCCCCTTGCCCTATCACTCCATGCCCTTGTAAATAGTCCCTCACCAGCATTCTTGTGCACCCTTTCAGGTACTGTATTTACAAGGTCACGGTCCTGTCACTACTATTTGGTTTCACATAACACTGCAGTCTAGACTGTGCTTAGCTGGAATGCATGTGTCATGAAAATCCCATTTAGGAAATATTTTAGGTGGTTTTTAACTACTCTGCAGGATTTTATGTAAATGCGTTGGGGATGTAGCACAGGTTGAAAATTTAGGTGTTAACCCTTACTTAGACTTTCATATTTTGTGCATTAAAGCTGTCTATTACCTGATTAACTTGTGAATTCAAACAAGTCTTAAGGGCTTGGGTTTTTTTAGTTTTACAAGCGACATTTTATGCTTTGAATTCTTTGATTTTATTAATTTTTTAAAGAAAAATCTAACTCTGAATTCAACAGTTAAAAAACAATGCCAACTTTAATTAATCATCTGGCTATTCTATTCCCATACTTTGTGTGGAAAGTTCTACTAAAATACATGTCTTTTGATACAATTGTTACATTGCCACATTTAACTGGTATTTATTTGAGGTAGTGCCACATTTGGCAGGAACTTTCATCAAGAATGAAGGAGAACTGCATTATAGAGTAACTGACCTTTTCTGTTTAACATCTCTCTTCTTGACTGGTCAGCTCAGCCAGGTAGGGCCTTTTATCAAAAAGCTGTGGAGAAGCAGTTGTAAGTGTCACCAAAAAATCAGTAGGACTACTGCTAAAATTGGTAACAGACTGATTTTCATGGTCTATTTCACCAGCCACCTGAAACAGAGGAAGTAGCTACCCATGATTTTGGCTTGCATTAGGTTTAAGAGTTTCCAAATCAGGCATAACTTGAGTGGTTGATGCACAGTTACAGAGCTCTTGATAGCCCAAAAGCCTTGGAATATGTTTGATGTTGCTAATACATTTCTGCAGGAGTATGTACAGAATTTGCTCAAATGGCAAAGAGGTACCATTATAGTAAAATGTACTTGGTAAATGCCTCCGTAAAAGAAAAAATAGCATATTCCTTTTCATCTGATTTTTTTTTCCAGTAGTCAGAGATGTTCAGTGAACATATATGATACATTGTATTCTTACTTAAGTGTGTGGTTTTTCTGTTTAAAAAAAAAAAGTAGTTTATGCATACAAGTGCCCCCCCCCCCCATTTACTTAACTTCTAATGATTTTTTTTCCTCATTATCTTGCATCTCGTCATAAATGTTGGAGCAGAGTGTGAATGCAGTCAAAACATTTATCTTGCAAATCTTACGGTGCTTTGAAAACTGCAGGCTGTAAGAAAGCAAAATCATCAACATCTTATGCAGTTTTCAGGGTAAAGCCATTGAATTCAATATGCAATGGCACTATTAACAAATTTGTTCCAGAAATTGCCACACTGGCAAAAGGGGGTATGTGTATTGTAGTGGCCTGAAAAACAGTAAGAGGATTTAGGTACTTCCTCTGTGAGATAACCTGCTGGTGAGTGCTTTGTTTTTCTTCAGTGAATAATCCAGTGTGAAAAACCAATGTGTTTCTTGGGAAGATTGCTATAATTAGCAAAAATAATTTTGTGTGATACTGTTACAGCTGAAGTACTACATACTAACGTAATGACCTTTTTTTTAACATTAGGTTTTTGGAACAGGAACTATGGCATCATCTCCAGAAGAACCTAGAGTGCAGCTAGCAAATGCCTACTTACTGCTTCCACACTTTCAAAACATCCAGGCGTCACACACACTGGTACAGTATACATTTCAAATGGAGGTGAAATGTAAATCATCTTAGACATAAAAGGGTTTTGTACTCAGGTTGTTAGGGTGCAAGGAATGTTAACAAAAAGTCCAAGTACCAGTGACTGCAAGAGAGAGGTCACAAGATAAGCCACTGTGATAAGCTGATGTTCTAGTTTTACGAGACAGTCTTTACCATTTAAACTATGCCCACTCATTCTCCTGTGGTGTGCTGTCCTCTCAGTTGTGCTAACTCAACTGTTTGTGAGGCCCTGCTCTGACCTAAACTGGAGAACTGATCTGTCCTAAAAAAAACATGAATTGTAAGACAAAGTTGGGAGAGGAACTGCTTTAGCTTGTTCTGGTTTGTGTTTTTTTTTTTTTCTTCAGACCTGTTCCTCATGCTGATTCACAGCAGCCCTGTGCCAGTAGTTTTCCATAGTTACAAAGCATAGCATGCTGCATGGATGGGAATGAGAGCTGGAGTCAGGCTGGAGTATCCCTTCCTGCCTGTATGACTGCTGAAGACAGCAGCTTGACTAAAGCAGGTAGCTGTGGAGGATGCAGCAAAGTGGATTTACAGGGCATAACTATTTCATTTGAAGGAAGCTTTAATGACTGCTGGGATTTGGTTGCATTTGCAGGTGTTTTCACAGTCGTCCAGGCCTTACAGAATGGTTCAAGTGGATAACTAGCTGAGAAAATTAATCTTTCAAATTTCATTTTGTATTGTACACAGATTTAGTTTTTTAAAAAACGTATTTAGAGTATGTTAGCATGTAACAATTTAATCTTTTATCTAAATGTAAACTGTTTAGTTTGCCTTCATGATGTTGTCTTCTGTTCTACCTGAGAAAAATTCTTAGATCATGTTTTTCAGTCTGCTGCATGTATGTTAGGTCAGTCTTATATCTGCCTGAGAGTAATGCACAATTTCCCTTTTTTTCCCCTGTACTAGTCTCTTTCTTGTAGTTGCACGGTTGTGCTTGCTTCTCTCTACTGGCATGCTCTGGCTGTGGTCCTGGATCCCAGGACTTCTGGGCTCCTGGCAAACTCATTAGAGGAAGGGAGAGCTGTGTCCAACACTGGAAATTCATAGTATGTCTACATGGCCATTCAGCAGCACCTGGTTACCACTGAGCCTTAATAGATGGTGGAGCTTCTATAAGTCATCTTGGTTTATCCAACTTCTCCTTGTAGCCTTTGCTTCAGTTGCCTGTTTTTGGCATTGTTTAATATTTGAATGGCATTAACAGGGCATCTCTGCCACTGCCTCATGTTGACTTGTATCAGAAACGGTGTGACCAGCAGGTCCAGGGAGGTTATTCTCCCTCTGTACTCGGCACTGGTGAGACTGCTCCTTGAATACTGTGTCCAGTTCTGGGCCCCTCAGCACAAGAAGGATGTTGA
>WAAB01001669.1:107284-170745 GCA_013389865.1 Piaya cayana | reverse complement strand
GCTAGGATCTCCTTTTTGAAGTTTTTCCAGCCCTCATGGGCTCCCTTGCCCTTAAGTACTGTCTCCCATGAGACTTTACCAACCAGCAAACATCTGTGGTGTCAAGGGTCCTTGCAGTTAATACTTTCAATTACTAAAGCACTAGAAAAATGCCTTCACTGTAATTTTCTAGTAAATACAATGCAACTCTAAGTCCTCACTGGGTTAAAGGTTGGTCATATAAGCCCTTTGGCGTTGCTGTCAGTGGGAAGTTCCATGTCTTGTTCCATCAGTACCAGCGGTGGCTTTAACATTTCAAACAGCCCTACTTACTTGCATTCAGTTTGTGTAATTAAATTAGATGTTACATCTTTCCCTCAAGACCACAAAATGAAACGTAGTGCTGTGTTAGTGTACAGTGCATGCTAGGACCTAGGAGTTGGACAGCAGGTCTTCAATATCTGCACCAGGGAACTAGTCAGCTGGAAAGGTTGAAGAGGCATATGTGCTTTAAACAACTGTCTTTTAGAAGCTGGCACCTATAATCTTGCTTTCAGGCAGCTGACCAAAGCACATTCATTATTAGAATTGTGCCTGGTGAATTGGGAAAATGTCCTTTTATATCAGCGTGCAACTGCTGGTGTAATTCAAGTACAAGCAAGGGCAAGAACTCAGGTCTTATTCCTTCATGTAAATGTAATGACCTGGCATAACAGTCGTCTCGTTCTCTCCTGCTGCTCTTCTTTTGGTCCTTCATCTCCATAGTGCCCCGTGGAATGGAACATAGCTTTGCCAGTAACAAAGCATGGTTACCCAATACAGCAGGTGAAAGCTGAGTTATCTCCTGTTGCTCTAGTCATTAGGTTACTTCCTTTCCAGCTGATAGGACTATTTTAAGCCCCAAAGGTGTTAAATCTGAATCCAACTCCACATTGTCTCCTGAGAATGCTTGATGCCCAAAGCAGGTGAGTCGGGATTTTGAGTAGTTGAGTTGAGTAGTACAGTTTTTAATGGACTCTTTCATGTTATTGATATGTTGGCCCTTAGACTTAAAAAGTTATGGCAGCATCAGCCATCCTTCTTTCCTTAAGTTGTGCCTCTTGTCTCGCTGTCCATGGGAAAGGGAGGAGTTATGCTCCATCTTGCATTTAGGAGATAATGAGGGAAGATTCCCTGTTGATGCTTGCCTTCATGTTTCTAGCCAAGAGTCTTGACTGGATTTCTACTCCAATATGAAATGATTCCCAGCTTAAGATATGAACAGTCTGACCTTTTCAAAAGGGTAGCTGTTGCACAAAGATTTTTATATTTAAATCAGGATTGCTTCTTATTAGTATCTGACAAAGCAAGTGTGCTTCCATCCTTGATGAACTTAGCTCAGTGTTCCTTCTTTTGGACAGGTGATTCCTCAGTAGATGTGTACGTCATGCATTCTGGGAACAGCCTTGTTCATATACAGGTAATAGTGGGCTTCAACAAGTCATATTTTGGAGTGTTGAATTTGAATGGGGAATTAATTAGCCTAATGGCTTGCTTTGTAATGGATTGATTTTGCTGATGGCAAATGTCACATTTCTATATTTTTAAAGTGTGCCCAAACATTTAATAGATCTTTTAGACAATGAGATATAGTTCAATGATGGAATTTTTTTAAGACATAAGAGCTGTTAACTTGCTTAAAAATCCATGGGTGTATTTAGAAGATGTGAGAAAGTGGCAGATATTGACTTGGAAATTTGACAACAGAATACACTAATACAAGAGCTGCGATAGTAATGGTAGTACTGCTGTAAGGATCATCGTGTCTTGTCTTCATGCAGGAAATACGGCAGTTGTCACAAAAAGACACCTCACCTGTGGAGTTTGATCCAGTACTGCTATCTTCTTCATCTACTAACTTGACAAAGGTTGCTTCTATTTCTTGTAAAGGTACAAGATATATAGATATAGATATATGTATGTACTTGTAGATTAAATGATTAAACAGGATTTGGTTAGAAAAGACTAGCTTTTTTTTCAGCAGATACAGACTGAGAGATTTCAAAATCAACTTCTCTGGACTTCTTTTGAGAAGGAGGATTAATTCTTTCTACTAAACGTTTCCACCATTTTTGTATGGTGGAATGCTTCCTCTTATGCCAGTCGATGTACGCTCTTCATATTTCAAAAAGGAGAAGAAAACATGTGGTAGAACGTTAGCTGATTTTACAGTGAGCATAATTATTGAATGTGCTTTTTTTTGACATACTTATATAATTTGTGGTTATTTTTCTGTTTCCAGTCTGTTTTATGAATGGCTATTGTGCTGGGGTGGTCATTTTCTATGACATTTCTTGGCAAGATCATTAGAGAGGCTTGCTTGAGACCAGTCATGTTAGTGGAAGAGCAAAGATTAACATTAAATCATAATTGTATGATTCTGTGATTTAAGCATTCCTGGCTCCAGCCTGTTTCCTATTCTTGCCACTAGACTGCAGTGTATAGACTTTAAACGTTTGTGAAATAGACTGCTTTCATAAAGACATTGGTACTTGTTTCTCCTAGCAAAAAAAGGGGCAAATAAGAAGAAAGAAGGAACTAAGATTAGGTGATTAAGTGATTAAGAATAGTTTATAGTTTTCTAAAAGGAGGCAGTGTGTACTGATAAATAAGAACACTCTGCTGGTGACAGGTGGTTAAAATTGATCAGGTTGCTTTTTGCAGCCTTGTTGTGCATGTATTTTTTTGAAAACGTGTAGCACTAATGAATTTTTCTTCAAACAAGTTTTGGAACCTCTGAAAATTAGGATGTGAGCAATTAGATGCTTTGCTCACCTGTGTGAGAATTGGACCAGCAAATGTTCCCCTTTGTAGTGTTCGTAGTGTTCTTTCAAGTCCTCATGTGAAAACCATTGCAGATGTGCTTTTGTTGTGGCTGATGATGTATTCTCCTGTATATCTGTTCTTT
This sequence comes from Piaya cayana, assembly GCA_013389865.1. NCBI lineage: Eukaryota > Metazoa > Chordata > Aves > Cuculiformes > Coccyzidae > Piaya > Piaya cayana. The sequence continues at coordinate 167,819 of WAAB01001669.1, read as the reverse complement.
GCACAGCTGGATCCTGTGGCAGTGAAAGTTCTTATGCTAACAAGAGGAAGAACAATCTACTGGAAGGCACTACAACACTGAAAGCCTGTCTTTCCTGTCCTGTGATGGAAGGGTGGGTTACAGTGGATTTTTGTTTGCTAGTTAATGTTCACTGATAGTATAAGAAGAATATTGTACCCTACTTTAAAAAATGAGGTTAGCTTACTTTGTTACTGAACATTTTTCCAACCTGGTGATTCTGTGATTTCCAAGGGCAGTGAAGATGCTGCTTCCTGTTGTTGCTATCTCATTTGCCAAAACAAACTGTGACCTTTCAAGCAATAGTTCTGTAGTGTATCCAGGAAGAATTTCAGGAGCCAATAAAAAGATACGCCTTAGGAGATCATGTTGTATAAATATTGCTTAGAGTCTGTGATAAAATTTCCACCATCCTTGTTGATCCAAAGCAGAAGCAGGACAGTTGTAGAAAAAACTGCGAATTATTTTCTTTGGTCTTCTTTGCTAATTCCATCCAAATTGCTATGGCACAAAGCAGTAGGTATTGTTGTACTATAGCATAGCAAAGGACTAGACTGATTACCTGCCTAAATCATTTTTACATTGATTTTGTCAGGTTTTACTCTGATATTGTATGTACGTATTCAAAAGGAAATAATTATGTTCTTTCTCTTCAAAACCTGAAAAAAACCTCATTATGCAAGAATACGTCACTTCTCTGATATGGACTGTTTGTGTGCTCAAGGACATCTCAGATGTGTTTACTTTTCTTCTGTATTTACTGTAGGTATTTTGATGTAGAACCTTCTGCAGCGTTGTTTCATATTGAACCACATCATAATACTTCAGGATTTTGGTCCATATGGCTTACAAACAACTTTGACTTCAGCATTTTGCTGAATGAAGTCTTCATAACCAGAGAAACAAAGAACCTTTTAAAGGTAAGCTCTACTTTGGCTTCATACAATGTTTTGTTCTTGATGTAGGGATTTCATCCATTGACATATCAGATAGACTCTTTCAAGAATTTGGTGTTCTCGGTGCTGGTTGAAGTCAGTTGAAAATAAAGATATATGTATGCCTGTAACCGTTAGGCATAAGCTCTTCATAGGCGTTATTCACTGTCCAGTTTGGTTTTGTATTGTTTTGCTAGCAACTGTTCTTTCATTTCAGTTGCAGCTACAGATGCATCAAATTATAGACTAATGTGCTGTTCTCAGAACTGTTGCATGTGTTGTTTGTGCTCTATAACATTCAGCATTTCATCATAGGCTGTAATGGAAGTCTTTAATACATAAATGAGCTTTGAAGTTTAGAAAGCAAAGCCAATAATTTACTTTTGCAATTGCTTGATTTAAACCAGACAGATACAGTTTATGAATAAGCTCATTATATCATCTAACTGGCTCATTGTATATTTAGATAGGAGATTACATATGTGCACTGTATGGATCAGTTATGGGCTCACACATGTGTATAATAACAGCAAAAACACAAAAGAAGAGAGAGTTTGTACTCTTCAAGGTACTGCTTATACCAAAAGAATTGTACCTATTTTTAATCAGTTGTCATTTGATTCTTTCTAGATTCTGAATTTTGCGGAACCCTTGACTCTACCTCCAGGCTGCTGGAATGTATTTTCTTTGAAGCTCAGTGTGAAAGACAGCGTGACAAATGTGCGTTCTACTATATGTTTGACCACAAATGTGGGAGTAATGTTTGAAATACCTCTGCAGATACATTCAACTGTGTCCAAGGTATTGTATTTGTTGTGTTGTGATTATTGTGGACTGCAAATCAAACTGCATCAGCTTGTTTCTTAGGCTGGAAATCTTTCCCTTAGTCCTGAAAAAAACCCTCAGTACCAGACCACTCTGAAACCTTTCTGTAGATTGAGAGGTTAAGCTTGAGAGTTGAAGTGTGATGGAATGTTAGTTCTAGGCAACCTTAATTATTTTCTTTGACTCATACAAATTATGTATTGAGAAACTAGAATTTGTCCTGTTGTTTTGTCATATGTCAGCTGTAGTTTATGTTTTGGATTTTTTTCCCAGCAGGGAGATCTTAATTTTGAAGCCATTGCCCACTGTGATATTCAGTGTTATTTGGGAAAATCTGATTCAGGTAGGTTTGTCTTGTTTTTTTTTTTTTTTTTAGACATCTGATGTTTAGTTTTATCATAGAAAATTCATTTTATGTAGACTTGTAATGACACTATTGAGATAGCTCATACATGTACATAGTTTTATGTCTTTTAAAAACATTCTCTTTTCTGGGAGTGTGAATGGCTTTCAGTAACCTTTATTGAGTGCACTGTGCAGTGTTTTAGACCTCCAATTCCATAGCATGTGCTAAGCTATCTTGAAACATTTTTGTGGACTGAGCTTTTATGGCTCTCCTGCAGGTTCTCCTTGGTGGTGTACTGCTCTTTGCTTTCTTCATATGTGTGTTCTTTGGAGTTGTTGAGGTAGAGTGTCTAATGCACAAGCCTGAAAATACTGGCCTAAAAAAACTTGTAGTTGGGCTATTCCAGGCACATCAATCTCAAGTAGTTACTTTAAAACACTGAGGATTGTAAAATAAAGTGTATGTAGTTTCAAAATAAGTATTTTTTGTTTTCCTTCAGAAGGAATTTGCTTTTCTAGCTCCTTTTTGCTATGTTAAAATACTTGAACCAATATGAGTCTTAAGTTTCTAAAAAGCATTAATTTTTAGACTGATGTAAATAAAGCCTTGCAATTTTATCTTAGGAATAATTTGAGAAAATTACCAGCACCCTGAAAAGAGAAGTTGAAATGAAAACACAATTTCTGCCAAACTGTGGAATTTGTTTTGCTCCCTGCTGTGCTGTGGTATTTTAATTTTGTACCACTATGTAGAGGATAGTGTATAATCTTAATACTTTATTGGCATCAGTGTGTAAAGCCTGCTGATAACATAATGACTTTTCAATGTTGTCCATTAGAAACAGCAACAGTAAAAAGGGCTTACTAAAGTGTACAGAACCTGTGCAATACCCATACCCTTGTTTGCATGTAGAATTGCTGTGGTTTTGCAGATGTATTTTTTAAGTAAATGAGATATGGACAATAGCATATATACCCTCACATGTACTTGCTTTGAAGGCAATAATTAGGTTGCCTTTTTTATTTTTGTGTCAGGACCCTTTGCAGATACCGATTACTTGTGTTCAGAAGTAGGTTAATGGAAGGAGCAGATGTTTAAAATATGAAATATCTCTTATTGTTTTAGCAAATCTGCTTTGGCAGAAGAGTCTCTCTCTGGACCGTTCTGCCTGGGATGTGGATTCTGAGCTTGCAAGTAAACTTTATGAAAAATGGCAAAAAATAAGGTGTGGAGAAGCCTGCAGGTCTGTACAGAATCTGTTGAGGTTCTTAATTCAATCTGCTTACATGCTGTAAGAAAGAATATTTCTGTTCTGAAGTATTCTTAATCAGAACAAATGTTTTTGGTCTTCCTGCACTTAAGTTAGTTATCTTGAAGCACCTCAAGTTTCAGAACACCTCAGACATCCCCAGCTTCCTTTTCAAGGCACTGCTGGCCACAAGTAAATATTTCAGAAGCCTGAGTTTTAGAATGTAAATAATATTCTGACTCTAATAACCCACCACAGATACCCAGTTTGAAAGCAGTCAGAGCATGTCTTACCAAATCACCTATTGAGTTCTGTGAGCCCTTCATCATCAGGCCACTTAACTCTGATCCTGAAAATATTGCTTTTAATAACATTTTAGTCCCTGGCCTTATGGATTCTGCATTCTGGGGACACTGGGAAGGAAGCAGACTCTGTGACTGAGTTATTACTGTAGAGATGGTACATCATTGACATTAGCCCCTTTCCAGAATAAGTCGGTAGAGCTGTGAAAAACACTGTTGTGTTGCAGGTGGAAAAGTGAAGACTGAAGGGGTGCACATAAGTTATACTGACAATTACTACTAGGTTACAGTTTTATGGGCTTTATTTTGTGAAAAACATTCTCAAGGCAAGATTAATTGATGTAATTATATCTCCTCATAAACCATTGTATTTTTTTGTTCTTTGAAAGAAAAAAAGACGAGAATTAACAGAGCTTTCTGGTTTTGCCAATGAAGCAGGAGAAGTATTTTAGGATCAGCTCGCTTTATTCACCAGAAGCCTGAAGAGGAGTCGTTTGCCTTTTTCTTGCCACGGTTGACTGCAGAGCCTAGTCTTACGCTCAAGTTCAGTGCCACAGCAGTTAAAAGTAGCATGGTGAGGGTGGTTCTTACACTTTTTCTGAATTGATGTATGTTTAGCTTGTTTAAATAACAAAGTCTACGTTTAATATCCGGTGATGCTCAGCATTTTCATACTGCTTCTAGAGAAGTGTTTTGAAGTCTAATTAAAGACACCAGATTTTTATCTTTTTAGCTGTTTGATAAAGTTCTCTAGCTGCCTGGTTGTAATATTTTAATACAAGGAATAAAGCAGTGTAGTTCTTAACTAATAATTGTTCATGATTATTAAGTCTTTCCATGCATCATTGTACAAGTTACTTGCTTGTGGTAAAATACTTGAACAAGAGACTAGAGATAGATTATATTGTTGTTAATGATGCACGTGGATTACAGGATGGCCTTATGTAACAGAATTGGTAAAACATTTATGAGAGAGATAATATGTGAGAGATCAACTGAGCAGTGTGTCTTCCAACCACGCTGACAGTTGTTTGTCAGATATAGGTCACTACTAACCTAAGCCTGAACCAAAAGCAGTCATTTGGAGTTAGTTTTTATATGCAGATAGTGTGTATTACCTTAGTATTCTATTTGTGCCATTTAATACTCAGTCACTATAGTAATGTGTAGGTAACCTGCTTACACTCAGACTTCTGTAAGAATGGAGGGCACCTCACTAACTTCACCTTCTTTTGTGAAACACATTTATTCATGTTAGTCTATGCAAATCAAAACCCAGAAGAAAAGGTTGTTTGGGGGTGGGGGAGGTCTGTGTTTCTGTGCATGCAGTTCTTCATGCACTTTTAGCTGGTTTTGCAAGTGATGACATTGTGGTGACATATCTTGACTGCTGTTCCATGCAGTCTTATGCACTTATGATTCCATTGCATTAAGACGAAAGCCAGGCTGAAGTCCCTTGAAAATGCAGATAATATTCCAGTTCCGAAGTGTGTAGTTTTTTACTTTTTCTTTTCCCTTCCAATATATTTAGGTAAAATATTTTGTACTAAGAAACCCTTCATCCTTCCCAGTTACGTTGCAGCTTCTGCCTCTTTCTTACTACCCTGATCCTCAAGCTTCACTGAGTCTGCTCAACAAATGGTAATGAGTTTTAACTATGTCAGGATACTGTTTTCTCTTTTAAAAGATCTGTTTGCCATGTCTTATGATTGTTGCTGATTGTTTGTTTTAATTTGTCTAAGTGTAAGCTACAGTCACATTCAGAGCAGCTCCCTCTATGATGCATGACACTGTCATGTACCTCATTATTGATAAAACCAAACTGAACATATTTTCAGCAAGTTTGTCTGCCAGCTGTAAACTATAATTGGTCATCTTTTAAGACCTGAGGCTTAGTGCAAGCTTGTGCAAGGTACCCACATGAGGGAAGCAACTTGCAGAATCGGTTCCATGCATCTCCCTGCAAGGCTGTTGGGGAAGTATAGAGAGTCAGTAAACTGATCGGAGAGGAGGAAGGTAACTGAACTTTCCCACCAGAAGAAGTTTTCTTCTTGGCTTTTTTTTCAGTAGAAACCCAGGCTGAAGAAGAGGAAACAGGACCCAGGAACAAAAATTCAGTTCTAGAGCCAGGAGCCCCAACACAAATGTTTAGGGCCACCTAAACAAATGTTTCTACATTGTTTTCAATTTTCTGTTTTAGAACTGAGAAAATCTAATGCGTAACATAGATAAAATTAGTTGAACTTTATGAAAGGACATGGTGAAATGGGCTGAAGTTCACCAAAATAAGCCCTGGCTGTCACACTTTAAAAAAAATGTGTAGTAGTTAGGACTAGTTGCTGGTTGAAGCCATTCGGACTACTCAAATGCTTAAGAAGAACTTGTTTATTTGGGGTCCAGATACCTGTGTAATTGCGTCTTTAACTTCATTCCTCTACATAAGTGTGTATGTGTGCAAACTCATAGGCACACACGTATGTACATATACATTTATGAACATTAATAACTGCATCTGTTTGCATGCTAAATATAATTTCCACATAGACTCTTTATAGTGGTTTCAAACTACATTTTCTCTGTATTTGCACAGTTTTGTTTCTGCAGAAATCACATCCACTAACTGGTTCTTTTTAAGCGAATGTCATAAAAAGTTGTGATAAATAAATTTCCAGTTCCATGGCTGCAGTTCCATTAATCCTCTGTAATCTAAATTTTATTGCTTTTCTTATGTTCATTTTCAATACCTTACTATCAAATGTTTATAATTTGCTCTCAGGTAAATGAGCAACTGCTGTAAGTGAATTTGGTGTGTAAAGTATGTGGAAGAAAATAGGAATTTGTTTCAAACATCATGAGCAGAAGAGGGATATTTGAGTGAATTAATTAGATTGGGTAATGATTATTTCTTAACGCTTATGTGGGGAGAAAAAGATTTGGGGCATTTGTACTTTTGTGGATTAGAAATCTTATTTCTTCATTGTGATCTTCTGCAATAACATATATTGAGAGATCTGAAATGCCCAGGCATTTGTCTGTTTTCCAAATGTGTGGAATACGCAAATGTGTGGAATACACATATTACTGCAGTGTGTTCTGTTGAAATATAGACCCACATTTCCATTGCATTTCACATCTGCCAAAATGCAATTGTAAAAGTTAAATTTATTTAAGAATAAATACCAGCATGCAAAAATAAGTCAATGTAGTTCTGACAGAATAAGTTTGAAATGCTTAATTTTTTGTTTTGGTTTATTTAGGTTTGGCATAAATGTGCAAGCTATTAATTTCACAACCACTGAATTCAGGCTCATGGATGAATGTTCTCAAAGGGTAAGATGGCTAATTATGATAGAAATAATGGTCTGACACACTAGAAAAAGTATTTTCTAGCTACGTTATGTCTGAGTTGTTCCCAAGTGCTCTTTAATGCGATTTAATAGTGTCATCTTGATTCTCTCTTAAGCTTATATCTTTGCAGTTAATTTTTTTTCAGAGTTAGAGTCTGTTTGGAAAACAACTGTAGGTAGGGAGTGTGTGCATGTGTCCTGGTTTTATCTGACTAAGAGCTAATTTTCTCCCTGATAGCTAGTATAGTGCTGTGTTTTGGATTTGTTATGAGAGTAATGTTGATAGCTTGTGCTAAGTGGCGTACTTTTCCATTTCCCATGCTCTCTGCTGGCAAGCCAGGTGCACAAGAAGCTGGGAAGAAATACAGCCAGGACAGCTGATGCAAACTGACCAAAGGGATATTCCATACCATATGATGTCATGTTAAGTGTATAATTGTGGGGTTAGTTAGCCACAGGTGAGATTGCTGCTCAGGAGCAGGCTGGGCATTGGTTGGTCAACGGGTGGTGAGCAATTGCACTGCGTATCACTTGTTTTGTATATCCTTTTATAGTTATTATTTTCTCTTTCTTTGCAGCCCTGTTAAACTGTTTTTATCTCAACCCATGAATTCTACTTTTTTCCTCTTTGATATTGTCATCTATCCCACTGCAGGGAAGGCTGTGGAGAACAAGCAGGCAGCTGTGTGGTGTTGGCTGTCTGCCAGGTTAAGCCATGGTGGCTTTCCTGTATACGTGTGTTCGAGTGCTGATGAGGCCACCAGTTGCTTTCTGTGTTGGAACTTAACATTTAGCCCCACGTTGATCTTGAAGTGTCAGTGATCTCAGAAGCTAGCTGTTAGTCTCTTCAGTAGAGAGAAATAGTGTCCAGTAGTTCAAGGGAGGAGAAAGCTGCATTTCTACACTTTATCTCAGTTTCATTGTAACTTCCAGCTTCCGATGGGAATGTCATGACTCTCTCTGGTTCAAATTACCTCATTTTTAAAACAAGTGTGATAACACCTGACTGTGTCAGACCAGTACTGAGCTGTACTTGTACCCTAAGGTGTTGTATCGTGGATGACAGAAAAAGAGAAGAAGCTGTATCGGGGATGTTGGCATGTTCTGACAGAGTACTGTCCAGGGTACCTGAAGAATTTCTTCTTAGACTTCTAGTTTTTTGCAAAAGCCTGGAATTGACATATATTCCTTAATGTCTGGGAATGCTGCAACCACATCTTTAATACCCTGTGTAGACAGATGTTTCTGCACATATGCTTTAAGTCCTTAATGAACAATTATTACCTTATAAAAAGAAAAGAGTATGTGTGCTACAGTAACCAAAGCTAACCTTTCCTTTCTGGCAACAGTTATTAAGAGTTATTATAGAAGAGATGAGACAGCAGTTCATAAGTCCTAGCCTGTAGGCTTACACTGAAAAAGAGAAGGTGGTTCCACAAGTACATGGGTAGGACTGAGTTTCCATAGTCCCATACACGATAGCCTTAACCAAATGGAGAAATAGTGGTAGATCTTTACATCTGTATGTTTAATAATCTGTTTTTCAGTAGAGACTTGAAGAGCTAGAGGAAGCATTTATGGTTAGATATGTATTCAGCACTTATGAGACTGATCTTGGCTTGTTAACCAAATCACAAGTTGTTAATATTTACATTTTTTTAATTTGTCATCATTTCCCTAGTCACTTTATATATGTGTGTAATGAATTATTAGGCTCACATTTAAGTGCGTGCACATCTTTGTTTGCAGGGAGTGACAAGGTGAAGTTTGCAAATGCCATACGTGACTTTCTTTTAGTAAATACTGGCGTTTAAATGTAGATTCTGAACCTTTTATGTTCTTTTTTCATAAAACAGACTAGGAACAAAAACATTTCAGCCTGGAAAAAATGAGAGAAGCCATTAATACAACAGCCATGAATTGAAAAACAACCAAGCAAGAGCTCATTTTGTAATATTTATGGTTGTTTTGAGTGATATAGGTGTCTCATGACCCCAATCTAAGAGAAGACCCGTTAGTTCTGGAATAGAAAGGGTTTTTTATGCCTATTTTCATTTATTTAATGGGAAAAAAACAGCAGTATAAAAAAAATTACATTATTTCTGGACTTTGTGAACTTCTGGTAGTTCTGGTCTTCAATTAATATGGTAAGGAGTTCACTTTGGCTTGTTTCCAGTGATTCAAATGATCAACATATTTGCCAACAATCCCTTTCTCACTTAGATCAAGTTGCAAGTCTTGTGCTGAGGGTATAATGGTTGCCACATTTCCCAGTGCAATCTGACTGCTGTCAGTTCTCATTATACTGTGAAGTGTTTCAGAATTCCTTGACTATGAAAGACACTATGTAATTTCTTTTCCATCTGAGCAAATAAAAGCTGTTTTAAAAAATGAAGTAATACATTCCTCAAAATAATAAATGCAGTAGTATAAACCTTTGCTTAAATAAACAACCTTATCTGATGTTTTATGTTGTTGAATTGGAAGACTTTCATAAAATAAGTTAGTTAGCAGTGATTGCACCTTGCCAAAATATCTTATGTGGTGCTAAGTAAAGATGTAGTGGTTTCTTTATTCAGGTATTTAAAAGCACATGTTTTCTGTGTATAAGTGCTTCTTCCTTTTAACAGACTGCACATCAAGAGGATCTCACCAATGAGAAATGCAGTTCTGAGCTGCTTTGGTTAAGTTTACAGCCACTGGAAACCAGAAAAGTTGGTGTAATTTTCACACCAGTTGACCACAAAAGAGTAAATTCCCTTATTTTAATCAGGTAAGCCAGGTTTCAGTTGTAAGAATCAAACAACTCCATGTAAAAATGAATTTGCTAAATCTTTGAACAAAGAAAAATGATTAAAATTTGAAAGTCAGAATTCCTCCAGTTTAATAAAAATTGCTTAAAGAATCTTTATGCCTTATATCTCAGTCATTAAAAAATAGAGCTTTTTTTTCTTACTATGTAATCAGTGTGCTATAAAATGCATGTGGATGTGCTGAGGCGGTTTTGAGTTGAGAGCAATGCACTGGGTGGCTTTGCTATTTTCAGCTTAACTCCATAGTGGTAGGCTTTAAGTATCCAGAGTGTCTGATGTGCAGCTACACATGGGTTATCTCTGAAGGAAAAGAGAGTTTATAGAAGAAGCAACCATTTTTACTAGGTGGCACTGTTGTTATCTGCTGGCAGTGATCACATAGCTTGTTCTTTCACTGAACTCAACTGTGAAATTTACAGGTGATTGGTTCAGAGTGATGCTGTCTGAATTTAGGGGAAACCAGTTAAGGTGCGACCAGTAATGATTCTGTTACTAAACACTGTTGTTTTGGCCTGACACCTAGATAGCAAAGACATGATTCTGCAAACTTAATTTGTGTTTTGGTGGCTTATTGTTTGGGTTTTTTTAATATTATGGCAGGAACAACTTGACTGTTCTGGATGTAGTCAATGTAGAAGGCCTTGGAGCAAAAGAATTGCTTAAAGTAGGGGGAAGGCTACCTGGTACAGGAGGATCTCTTCGATTCAAGGTGCCAGAAGCTACATTAATGGACTGCAGACGACGTGAGTAAGAAGAAACAGGTCTCTGATTTTGTAGCCAGCTGCATTACTCTGTAATGTTAAAGTAAGCAGAATGATGAAATAGAAAAAGCTGAAGAACTTGGTCATGACAAATGTGGGTTCTGTTTTCTCAAAACAGTAATTGTGAATAGTTAAAAATCATAGAAATACACTGCTGCAAACAGTCTATTAAAATGTTGGTCACTTCTGAATTTATTAGATTGAAAGTAAAAATAGCAATTTATAACATAAGAAAATAATTTTTAAGCACTGTAAAATAATTATTCTTTTTTTTTTTCTTTAAGAACTGAAAGACAGCAAGCAAATTCTATCCATTACGAAGAACTTCAAAGTAGAGAATATTGGGCCTCTTCCTATAACAATTTCATCAATGAAAATTAATGGTTACAGTTGCCAAGGATATGGATTTGAAGTGTTAGACTGTCAGGAATTTTTCCTGGCTCAGAACTCATCACGAGAGATCAGCATTGTGTAAGCTCTGACAAATTAACTTAAGTGGAAAGTTGAAATAATTAATTTCAGTAACACTGCAGTAGCACAGCCCCCCACAAAATTTGGTAAACTTGGAATATAAATTTCATAAGCATTTCCCTTTTTCAGCAAGGATAATGCTAACAAATTGATAATACAATAAGACTCTATTATTTTTTAAAAAGCAGTATATGTGCTTTTATCAGTTCATTATGAACTAATAAATTAAAAGAGTTGTCACAAAAAAATGAGTAAGAAATGCTTTGCCATTGGCTTTTTTTTGTTGCTTGGCTTTCTCTAGTTTGCTTCCAGTAGCCTGACCAGCATGAAGTCATGCGTTCCTAACATTGCACATAGTCAGTCTAATTCTGATTCTTTTTAAAATCTTGGGGAGTGAATTCATGACTTATAAGTAGTATTAATATTATTGTGTTACGGTAACTGAGGTTTCACATGAAAGTATCACTTTTATTGTTTGGAAAGGCAAACTATACCTTCTAGTGGTACCCATGGCAGTCAAACAAAATAATAGTATGGGTCAGAGAAAGAAGAGACAAATCTGTTGTTTTCTTCTGCTTTTCCTATCTTTCCTGCCTTTTTCTAGACTTACCCTGCTACTTGGCCCTTGCTGACATAATGCTGCCTGTATGCTTGACAACTGCTTTTGGTAAAGAGTCTTTTGGTTAACGTGATTTGAGGGTTTGCACCTCCTTGAGAAAAGGAAAGCAAGTCACAAGAATGATAATATTGAGAAGAGTCACAGTAAAACCATGCATTTTACTCCTTGAAGATGAGCTCAAATTCTTAACCTGTTAGGTGCTAATGCTATGTAGTCTAAGCAGACAATGGTCACATTTTACATTGTCTTTTTTTTTGGTTTGTATTGTTAAATGAGAACTTATTTTGTATTTTTTGATATCAGTGTGACAGCAGAAAATGATATTCAGCCCAGCAATGGACAACTAACACCAGCTTTGTCTACTTTCCTGGCAGATTCACTCCTGACTTCACATCTTCATGGGTAATCCGGGAGCTTACACTGGTGACTGCTGGTGATCTGGAGTTCCACTTCACACTCAACGTGACTCTTCCTCACCACCTGTTACCACTGTGTGCGGATGTGGTGCCAGGACCAAGCTGGGAGGAGTCTTTCTGGAGGCTTACTGTCCTTTTTGTAAGGTAATGGTTTGTGAGCCACTGTGCCAGATTGAAAGAGACCCATCAGATCAACAAGCATTTTTGAACTGTGTTAGATTTTTAGTGGCGATAGGGCCTAAACTTCCACTTCATCTAAGTTTCCTGGGAGTCCTGCCAGCTGGCTGTGACAGCTTAGGTGTGATGCAGGAGCTGATGATGGAGCTGACAAGCATTTCCTGCTGCTCTTCCTGATAAACTTCTGTAATAGTGCAAAGAGAGGAAGCATTAACATACTCCCACAGGAATGCCCAGTAGACAACACTGTTGCTAGAAGACTGAATCCTGACCCCCCAGTAGAGATGTACATGTAACAAGTTAGTACCTGGGTATCATAAGTACAATCAAGTGGACTGTTAGACTATCTTCAAGTATTTCTTGGAAATAAACATGGATTTCATTTATGAACTTTTAGACAGACAAATGAGAGCCTTCTTTCACTTCTGCTTCTTTCCTCTTTTCACTTGTTCAAAAATTCATGTTTATTGTTAGCTTTTGCTAGGAACACTGCTAACAGGCTACCCCAGAAAGATGATTGGTTTGTGTTTGCTGACTTGCACGTGATAAATTGCTTTTAAGGGTACTGTACGTGTGTTCAACACATGAGGGTTATCCTCCTATTCGAGTTCTTTTTTCTTCTCCTTCACTAACCTTTCACACTGTGTAGTGTGAATTTAATGTTTTTGTCACAAATGATACCCAGTAGTTTCGTCACACCAACCCTCAATTCCTACTATCTGTACTAACAAACAGTGAATGTGAATGTTATGGTGACACATCAGTGTGCTAGTGCCCACCTGACTTGAGATCTTGATGTACACTGTGGTTCTGCTTGCATTGTTGTTTTGGCACTGAAAATAGAGCACAAGTGAAGCAGTAATGACTATGCTACATGGTTCTAGGTGCAAATGAAGGTACTACAGGGATCTGAAAAAAACCCAAGGTTTCTCATTCTGTTTTCCTGATGACAAAATTTGTCTTGCATGATTGACAAGGGGGTTTGACAAATTACAAAGTTTTTTGTTCTGACTGATTTATATTTGGTACAATTAGTACAACAGAAAGGAGGAGAGGATATTTTGAAGCTTCAGTTGTAGTTCCGAAGTGTGACAACATACGTAGCATATATTATGCCAGTATTTTTGCTAGGAAGAGAAAGAGATGGTAGTATAACTAATTACCAGTAACTATTAGGAGTGAATGGAAGGTACTCAGCAGACTATCCTACTATGATTTATTGTTGTAGTGAGACTTACTTCTACCTAATCTGCACACCAAGTATTAGATTTTTAATAATGGATTTTTTATTCATTAGGTTTTTTCTTTGTAAAGCTTATGGCTGATGTATTTGATTGAGAGAATAAGCAGCAAGGGCTATAAAAATAAAAGGAAAAGACAGGACTGTTACACCTGTTACTTATTTTAAACTGTATTTTGAGTTTTCTCATCTGTCTTCCCACTTAGAATTTACTCACAAAAGTTTGAGAAGTACATCTTCTTAGAAGCTTTTTAAGTTATATGTTGAATATTCCTGAAAATTGTAGACACCAGGGTCTGTTGTTTTCTTCAACAGTTTATCTTTGCTCGGAGTGATTCTGATAGCCTTCCAGCAAGCCCAGTACATTCTAGCAGAGTTCATGAAATCAAGACAGAGGCCAAATCCTAGTTCTTCACCGCAGCAGAACAGCAACTCAGTTGATGTAATCGGCTCTGATTCCTACAAGTAAAAATACTTTCTTCTTTTGAATTACCATTTTATACCCTCTTTATTGTGGAGTGATGCTTTTTTTCTGCTTGTACTTCAGTATTGTTGTGGGTTGGTTTAAAGAAGACAGTGTTTCAGGCAACCTCTTTCAGAGGGCTGTCAGTGTCGTCATGTTTGTTTATCTCCACAAAAGAGAAATAGAAGAACTCAAAGGTTTAATTAATCTTATATATTGTCAGTAATGCATAGGGTAAAAATTGTGATGGAAGTAATGAATACACCATGTGCAGCATCCATGTAAAGCTATGAATGGAAAATACGTTAATGGTCCTCAAGTATGACCCTTTTGACTTGTCAACTGGGCACTTAAGCATGTAAGTGTATTTGAAGTCTGAGCACATACTTAAGAGTTTTGCTCAACTCCCACTGAAATCAGAATGTGCTTAGCTAGTATCATAAAGACCTAATGCAGCTGTGTGGCTTATGAATATGCCCCCCTTCCTTTTCTTACAAAATATCCCATAAAACAATTCATGATAGCTTCTTAGATAAAAACAAATCCAAAATATTTTCTCTTTTCTCTAGGGGAAGCTGCAAGACGTTTATGGATTCCTATAGTTCCTCAGATAAAGGTAAAGGGAAGGGCTTCCTGTCTGTAGGCACTTCTTCCAGCCGAAGTCAGAATGCAGCAAAGAGAAGTCCTGCAACCTACAGCCACTCACAGAAGAAACACAAATGTTCGGTTTACTACAGTAAGCAGAAAACAAACACAACAGCTGGCAGTGCCATTGCAACTACTGATGAGAAACAAAATCAGATTGTGGAGAACCAAATCTCAGCACCAAAAGAGGACATTTGCACTGATATTAGTGAGAACTGGGTAACTCTAAAATATGCAAATGGCATAAATGTTAACAAGAATTTAACTCATCCAGAAAACTTTCTGGGTAAAGAAGAGAATGCACTGAAAAGTACAGTTCTCATTAAAAATACTTCTTCAGAGTGTGATCTGAAGGAGGATCTTCAAGCATGTATGTTTCCTAAGGAAACTAACCTTAAAGCTTCAGAAAATCTAGTTGAACTCAAAGAACAGGAGTTCTGTCCTGTGAAGTTGTCCAAGAAGCTACCTGAAAGTCACTTGTCCAGAAATTCACCTCAGCAACAGCCAGAACTGCAAGAAATTTCCAAGAAAAACAGTGGTAATTTTTTTTCAATTTCTGTCAGTCAAAATTAGTGGGTGAAGTCTTCTGTTGAGTTCACTGTGATCAGAATTTTGTCTTTACTGGGGCACAGGGGGATGCAGTATTTCTTGTGTGTTCACTGTGGTTTATCTGTTTACATTCCTAAGGAAATAGCTTGCATTAGTTCATAAATCATGAATTTGCCTGACTTTACAGATTTTAAATTTGTGCTGTAGCATTTTAGTGGTTAAAATAATTTATGTCATAGAATTACATAAAAGAGACAAGTTGTCAAATATTCAGAAACATCCCAGTTTGTGATTTTTCAGGTCCACTGACTTTTAGACTCACCAAGCAGCACCCTTAGTACTGGATATTCAAGTATGGATATTCAGAGCTCCTTTAGTAGCACCTCCTAAAAGAACAAAAGCTGACATCAGGGTATTTTGGGGCTTTTTTTTTTTTGTAGAAATCTGCAAATTGCTGTTTTTCTTAGTAGCTGCATAGCTTTGTGTGTTTGGGTTTTTGTTTTTTTTTTTTTTTTTTTTGAGTTGTGAAATTAAACTGCCTGGGTGGTCTTACCTCTTAGCTTCACAACTCAAAGTTTGATAAGCAGCCCCAAGAGTACCTGGGGGAAATTGAGAGTAGGATATGAGGATGTGTCCTCTGGAAGCTTGGCTTTACTTAGGAACTTGGCAGATTGAATGCTGAAGACTGGCAATTGCTGTAGGTGTGGTAGAGTTCATTTAATGAATGAAGCATCACAGATCACAGATGCATTTCAGGCCCTGCTGTAGTATATATTTGTTTCCCTGGGCTGGTTATGTACCTGTTGTGTCAAATCTGAAATATAGCAGATACATGTGTGCTGTCTAGGGTAGAGTGAGAACAATTTCTCTTATACTTACAAAGTACTTTGAAATTCTTCATGTGCTTCTGAACTGCAAAATTTTGTTTTCTTTGCTTTGAATTAAGAAATCAGCTGGGGAAAAATAAGTATATTTAGGTACACAGTAAAGCAACTTTGAGTACAAACAACAGAAATCATGCTTTTACATGGACCAGTTGGGAGATACTAGAATCACTTCCACTAACAAAACTTCTACTTTGAGTATTTCAGGAGTGGTGACAGTTACCTGTATTTGGTGGTAAAGCACCAAATCTGCTGCATTGTTTATTAATAGTTGTGGTTTTCTGGACTGCCAGGGTTTTGACTATTTCTTTGCCTCAAGAAGTCTGGTGGGATAAACTAAGTACAAAAAATACCGCGTTGCAGTGGTTGTATCTTGATTATAGTTAAAAGGCCTGGTTTTGTGGAAATGGAGAGTCTTCAAGACCTCATGTACATGCATGTTTGTATGTTGGAGAACAGCTCAGGGTGTTTTTTATAATTCTGTTAGCCTTCCTTGTGTTATATCTCTCCCAGTGTTTCATTCACACGGGCTATTCTTGCAGTCATGGTAACTGCCTGCTCCAGAGAGGAGAGGGTGCCTGACTCAGAGCTAAGGTGTTGTAGTTGGTTGATAGGTAGGAAACCTTAAAAATGTTTGACTGTGCCTTTCCCATTTGAGAAGATGAGTTCAGTGCAATAATCGATGGCTTTCCTTATGCACTTCTTGTGCAGAGCAGCTGAAAGTCTCAGGGGCAGATCAGTGTGGATGGTTTGCAGGTATCTGAGGTACATGGAACTGATCAGAGCTGAAGTTAATTCTCTCCTGTCCAGCGTTGGCAGGGCGTAGGCAGAGGGCTGGGCAACTCATCTAGTTTTTGAGGAGGGCTACTTCTCTTTTTCTTCATCTCTTGGCTTTTGTTATACAAGAATAATTCTTCCTTACAAGCTTCTAAAAAAAACTTCTAATGCTGAACCCATCCTAAAGAAAAGATGACTTCTTTTTGTCTTCATACTGAATGCAGAAGACTTCTCAGAGTTGTAAAGCTCCAAATAAATGCTGTCCTTACTTTGATCTACCTGTGTTTGAAGTCTTCTCCTTGCCCAATATATGGGGATTTTCTGTTTGTTTTTAGGCCCAGTACCCTCTGACTTAAAATTATACCTTAAAGACTCCATGTCTGGGACCCAAATAACTCAAGTTCAGATGAGATGAACAGGACTTGGGTAATTCATGCATATGCTAGGAGTAGTGTGCCCATGAGCATGAGTCAGTACAGAGATACGTTTTGCAACTGCTGTAAGACTTTTTTACACAGCACTAGCTTTTGATTTTGAAGTTTCAGGCAGCATCAGCCCAAAGGTTAGTCTACTAGTGTTTTGGAAAGCAGCACAAGCTTTTTGAAAGAAAAGTACATCAAAGTGAGGGTAGAAGACATTGTAGATATGATTGGGAACCTGTTGTCTTCCCAAGCACTGATGTTACCATTTAATTGCAGGGAATAGCCAGCAAGTGCCTCTCAGGAATGAAACAGAAAACTGTGAGACTTTAAAAAAGCAGATCAACCTAAAGCCTTCCACTGAAAAAAAGATTAATAAAGGACCCAAGGAAGAGACTCCATGCTGTGCAAAAGAGGTGATTACTTCTTCTGAGGTTTGTATTGTGATCCTTCTGCTTTTCAAATTTAAAGTGACCATTTTGTTCTTCGTTTACCTATGTTCACATATATAGGTATGTATACATGTGTAGGGAATATTATGTACAGTCACATACACAAATCTGAAACACTGTAAATCAGATGAAGGAAGAAGTATGCAGACATGCTGTCCCACATCTGTTGCGTACTAATGCTGCTTTATACAATGATGAACAGTTTGGGTAAGAATTAAAACAGCCCTGGTACTGTGATACTGGCCATATCCCAGTCAGAGATGTTCATTGTTATTGTCACAGCAGGCACAAACATACTGGAATCTAATGCCAACTTTCAGCCACAGTAAGAATGTGGAAATACACTCTGGAGAGAAGTCCTAGGTGGGCACATCAACCTTCACTTGCAGGCCTAATCTCCCAATACAGGGCTTTGCATGAGAAATTTGCATTAAGAATGCACCAAGCAAGAAACCACGTGTGAACCTGCTGAGAAGGATCATTCCTCACCCCTGGTTTGTGAGCACAATAAGCATAGTGGACTGTATCTTTCTTGCAGGTAGCATAAAACACTTTGTGAGCTTCATTAGGTAATTAGTGAACCCGAGAATCTGGATTATGTTTGTGTCCTGTCTACTGCATAGGAATCCCATAGCAAAAAGGTATAAACAGGAGTTGCTTACCATGCTTGATGAGTATATATCAGAAAAGACAGGGTCTAGTCTTGTTTTGGGAACTTTTGTTACAAACTTCTTTATATCTGTGGCTGATGGTTAACTTGCCCCATAATTGGCTCAGCTGTAATTCAAGTGAATACCTTCCCTCAGCCCCTCAGCTGCTGAGGAAAGGGAGGATTTACTGCTGCTGAACTTGCACACAAACTGATCATAAATCTGGCAGATGTTTTTTGGTTTTAGCACATTGGGGATTTTATTGACTGCTTTCCTTTTTCTACCCCTGTGTTTTATTCCTTGGAAGTCAGAGTGAGATGCTGTGAGGGGGAAAATGCTAACATTGGGATTTAAAAG
The DNA here is from genome assembly GCA_013389865.1 of Piaya cayana. Classification (NCBI taxonomy): domain Eukaryota; kingdom Metazoa; phylum Chordata; class Aves; order Cuculiformes; family Coccyzidae; genus Piaya; species Piaya cayana. The sequence continues at coordinate 149,104 of WAAB01001669.1, read as the reverse complement.
ACTTCTCTCTCATCATCTGTTGGTGTCTTGAAGGACAGAGTCTTGGAAAGGTTGATCAAGTTGATGGCGCTGGAAAGAGGTTGTGCTGTGGAAAGGCACTAAATCATGAATTAAATGTGCATTTGGGTCAGGTTGTTTTGTCAGGAGAAATCTAGCTAGAAAAATCCAATGGAGTTCATTCATTGAGGTAACTTCATTTTATGATGTATTGTCTCAAACCATATTTTTACCTTTAGCAAGAAGATGCTCATAGGAAGAAGAAACCTCAGGAGAAGAAGGAGGGAAATATACCAAATATAAATTGGAATAGAAATAGAACAACTAGAAAAAATAAGAAGAAGAACATAAATATATCTACAAGGTATGTATTGCCTCACCGAACTATGAAGAAATTCAGAGTTGCTGTAATGTTTCTGCAGGTTTTTTTCTGAGTTTTGCACAGTACATTAGGCAAGATTGCTTTATCTATTTAAATAAACACACTTTAATCCTGGCTGGAGCCTTTCTTTTTAAGAATGTGCAGTACTTATTATCGCCAGCACAAAAAACAAATAAAATTTCCATTTGTAAATCTGCATGAATATAGGCAGAGCCCATTCTGCATAGCAGTGGTCACTCTATTGTTTTCTGGAATATGTAGCCTCTGTAGTTTGTATGGTTATTGGCTTCCTTTCCGTTGTGTATTGTGTGGATAAAATCCAGTCGCGTATTCAGTAAGAAAAGGAAAACAGAATAGTTGAAATTATTCCAATTTCGGGAGAATCATCTGTATTTTGAGTAACTGAGGGAATGTTGTTTTCTAGTAGTTTTGAATGAGGAAGAGAAATCTGTAGAAAAGAGGCAGTGGCTTGCATTTTTGTTGTAACGATTAAAAAAAATTAGAGCAGCACTAGGCTTAAAAGAATACCGAGAGTACTGATGGAAGTTGCTGCTTTCCCCCTGAGGTTTTTTTAAATGCATATCTAAAGTCAGCTGTTATCTCTTCTTAATTATTTTTTCATATTTTTTTAAATTTCTTTGGATTGTTGTTATAAAACGACGGTTATAAACTGCTGCTAAAATATAAATACTTAGGAGGAGAAATTCATCCTTCCGCTCCCCAGCCCTTTGAATTAAGGTCACAATCCGACAAAGCCTCAGCAGACCTCATTTTTATTGCAAGTGGTCCTATTGAAGTCAGTGGACTTAACAGGGAGACTATAAATCTGAATGGGGTTTTTATAACTCATTGCAAACAAACTACAGTTCATTGTGTGGGAGGTCAGCATGTGTAAATCTTTGCAAGATGCACACCTTTGTAGGTAGGAAGGTTAAAAAAATGGAACGGAAATACTGAAATTTGGTGTCTGTTCCTTGAACTGTTTGAGCAGTTAGTAGTTTCTGAGTTAAGATGCAACCATTTCCATCTTGTAGAAACTTGACAGCTGGATTTTATTCATTTCCCCTTGATACTCTTGATTACGGTATTGGATCCAGATATTTTAGTGTTACTAGCAAAGACGTAAGATAACTACAGATGATCGTTTTATTCTTGTTACAATTATGCCAGTGAAATAGACTTAGGGCACATTTTTCTGTCTATCTGCATCTTTGTAGAGTGCTAGAATGTATGTATCACTATAACATCTGATTGCCTTCTGCAAGTGCATTAAAGAATGGAGTTGAACATACACACATTGTTTTGCTTCTTCCCCTGAGAAGTAATACTTTGTGTGGTGGGATATTGCTCTGTGAGGAAGGCGTTTTAGGTTTTTCGTAAAGTTGGGGAATAAGACTTCTAAATCTACTCGTCCCCTCTACCCCCACCATCCTGCCTCAATAGCTATGTAAGTTGAAGTGTTTAATGGCTGAAAAGGAAAAATGCAGCTGAAATGTAAAATGCAAACATGTTTCTTTGGGTGTGGTTGTATTAGGGTCCCTGAGCAGAGTGAGTTGAAGCATATGTGCAGTGAATTTGAAAGGCCGGATCTGAGAGCGAATATTGGAATAAGAGCCTGGTGTCCTCAGGGTAACGGGGAAAATTGTAAAGCAGACCAAAAAACTGGGAGCTTGTCTATACAGGGAGAAACAGGTACGCATCTTAATTGTCTTAAACAGGGTAAAAATGTGACATGGTTTTGTGGCAATAGTACTGTATTTTCTTGAGGCACTTTTGCTCCTCTCCCCATTGAACGCTGACACGAAGCTGCTGGGATTGGCATAGTACAGCGCTTGAAATAATACCTGCTGGCTTCTGAAGGGCTCCACATGCTTTCTCCCAGGGATTGGTTGATGTTGCAGATCAGAAGACATATCATTCTAACACCATAAACCATTATTCCTGGGCGAAGGACTGACAGTCTGCTTCTACATTCAAATTGCAGCCAGTGTTAACTAAAGCGGCTGTATTGCGAAGGCCAGCTTTAGAATAGGCAGCTTGTTTTCTGTAGCCACCCTTAGCTTGGGTAACCGAGTTCTGCCTTTCTGTCAGGATTTTAGTCAGCTGTTTTCCCTGGCTTTTGGGAAGAGGAGGCTTAAAAGAGGTTATAAGATTGTCCTTTGTCTCCCTGATGAGATAAGAAAGGAGAATCTTACAAATTCATTAATTGCCAACATTTATTGTTGCTTTTCTTGTACATGGTCCTACGAACAGGGCATGTTTCATGTTTAAAATACTAGCTATGTATATATTAAAGAACAGTATGGGCTTGCTATTTCAGACTATTGCCTCTAACTGCACTGCATCTTGTCTTGCGCTCATTGTACTGGGGATGTCACAGAGGTCAAAAGCTCCTCATGGTAGGGGCTCTCAGTAAATGTTATTTTCTGTTCTTTTGTCAAGAAATTCAGATAATCCATGTAAATTCATGTTTTGGATGACTCTTCATTGACTGAAAGACTTTCTTAAATGTTTTGTGTTGTTTTGTTTTTTCAACTTCCATAGAAAACTTTTATCAACGGTCCAAAAAGAAATGTATGGAGAAGTTTTGTTCTGATTCAAGCTCAGATTGTGGAAGTTCATCGGGAAGTGTTCGTGCGAGTCGTGGGAGCTGGGGTAGCTGGAGCAGTACCAGCAGTTCAGATGGAGATAAAAAGCCCATGATTACTGCTAGGCATTTTCTTCCATCCAGTAAGTTCTGCTAATACCACCTCTGTACTATAGTGGGCAGAGTTGTAGGGTAGTGTGGCATGGGGCATGTAATTTGCCTTTTATAGGTGAGAGCACCTCTCAGAAACACAAGAAGTGATTTAAAGAACTTGGTACTTGATAAAAGTATCAGAAGTTTTGTGGAGACAATGATGAGCTGTCAGGCTACAGAGAAAGTGTCGGACCGTGTTGAGGAAGTTGCATAACCAGTTTTAAGGAAAGATAGAGGAACTGAGAGTCGCTAGTCAAAGCAATTTCTTCCTTTGAATTTATGTTAACTCAGATTCTCATAAAAATGCCATCTTTTTGTTAGTTATTTAAGAAAATGCATAAATGAAGAATGTATGAAAGCAGTTCAGATCTGGCGATGCTGGGATTGGATGATGGTGTTCAAGGCATAAGTAGGCAGGAGACCTGAGCCACTTGACTGTATGAGAAATGGGAACTGTGATTCATTACTGGTTTTTTTTTGAATGCCTGAATATAATTAAAATAGTTGAAAACCTAAACCCTGTCACTGCCATCATTATCCACATTGATGTAGCACTAGAAGTAAATTTTAAAGTGCTGAAGTGACACAAGTAAAACCAGCTTTGAATACCTGAAAAAAGCTGTTCAGAAAAGTTCTAAAATGTGCGTGTACTTACATTTATGTTTGTATATGTATAAAATTTCACATTACCAAAAGAACGTGAATTATCTGAACCTGCAATCTAATAGGTAATGAGTTGTGTATACATGACTGTTCTATTTGTTCAGATTGTCATGCCTCTGAAAAAAATGAAAGTAATTTCAAATTCAAATTAGTAGTAACAAGGAACCTCTCCAGTAAGAGTGTGATAATCACTTTCAAGTCATGTGAGATTTTTAATACCATGTGAGAGCAGATGGCATGCTTTGGAATACATGTGGTTAGTGATACTCCACTCTGAGAGAAAACTTGATTAACACCATTGATGAATCTATTTGTGTGTATGTATATTCTGTGCCTACCTCTTTTTTTAGGATCTTTGATTTTCACAGTCATTCTTTTCTTTAGGAGAGACTGTTTCACAAAATGATTTTCCATCTGAAACTCCTATCACTTTAAATCTGTCTCATAACATCTGCAATACCAGGTAAAACATTTTGATTGTACACCTATAAGACATGAAAGAAATGCCACCAACTTGAAATCTTGTCTCATTTTGATAAATTATACCTACCTGTCACTCTGTCAGATTTTGTGATCATCCAATCATACTTTCTAGTTGGAAGAAGAAGAATTTTCTTCAATACATTAGAAGATATATGCAGAATGGATTATGCCGGGGGAACATTGTTAATCCTTACAAATGTAAAATAAAATTGGGAAAAGGGGAATTATTTTCCCCCTCTTATTTTTTTTCCATATCTTAGCAACTTACTACATTTTCATTAGCACTTAGTTATATTAAAGTAATTTTTTAAAAAAAAAAAAACCTTTCAAGTTGATGTTATTCTTTTAATGGGAATAATACTCTTCTAGGCTACACAGCATGAAAGTTGATTCCTCCCTCTCCCACATTCATTTCTACCTCTTTACTGTAGTAAAGATAACATCCACAGTTTTTATTACTACAAGTCCTCATTTTACTTCTCATTCATGACTCTGTTTTCTCTAGCAGAAATAATTTAATCCTTTTCCTCTGGGATTCTGGTGTTTGAAAATGTTCCCTTTCTAGTCATGTTAACTAGTTTCTTTGATGGGATTTGATGAATATGAAATTGATGTTCATGTGTGTCTGTGTGTATTCATGGACATAAAAGTAAGCTTGCCTGAAAGTTGTTGGGAGCACTGAAACATTATGAAAGATCCTACTCATTTTCATGAACTATAGCATGTTTTAGAGAAGAGCTGTTGAATTAATTTGCAATGGATTGATACTTATATAGTAAAAGTGGGGTAATTAAGGTGTATTGATTTTATTCATTTTGCATGTGTAGTTAAGTAGCTGGCTTTTAATTGCAAAGGAAAACTTTAAAAGATTGCACAGTGGTAATTCAAAGTAAGAAAAATGAGGAAAGTGGGAAAGCAGTAGCAATCATGATGTTCATTAGAATATTTTTTACATCTCTAGCTCTTTCCTTTAAAATAATTTGGATTATGAAACATAACAGTGTTTAGATTTACGAAATTAAATTTTCTTTTCATTCAGCAGAGACATTAACAGCATCCCCCAGTATCCTGAAACCTTATGTCCCAATTTCACTGACATAACTGCAGATCCTGACAAAAATAAAGGTTAGTTACTTTATTAATAAACAACTGAAGCTGGGTTTTGCACACTTTGTCAAGCAGTTTCAGTGATGTTGCTAGTAACACTTTTATATGCCAACTTGATAGACGTGTTATTAGAGCTTGACTTACTTCTAAGCAAGTTAACAGCAAAATTAGCAAACCAAAGTTTATAATCTTGACATTCTTTGCTGCAACTGCTCTATGTGAAGACAGCATTTAGCTTTCAACTCTTGTTTTAGGTGTTCTTTGTTTCTTCCTCCTCTTGTTTTGCACAGATTTATGTCCAAAAGTAGTGTAGTAGGGAGATCAAGTGCTGTGGTTGCTGTGTTAAAATAGAGCTTGGCACAAATCAAATATGATGATTTTTCTTTCAAAATTTTCACAGTCGGGACTTGCTGTCTGTGGAAGCAATAATGAATGAGGTTGGGTTGGGCTCGGCTGTTAAACCTCTGGGTTGCTCATTGTTTGTATTTCAAAGGGAATTAGTATTAACTTGTTGACTTGGATTCATAAAAGCAACAGGCTACATAGTGAGGTGGAGTTTGAAAGCTGATTGGGACACGTGGTTCTTTGGGCAGCAGAACTGCCTGGCCCTGGCTGTCCTTTTGCTGAAGGTTTAACCTGTGTCTGTTAGGTTGCAAATGCTCATGAAACTTTCCATGGTAGCAATATGCATAATATCTATCATATGAAATAATGAAATAGATCCAACTTTGCAATTTTTTTCTCATGGAAACTGCTAATTTGGATTTTTTGCCTTTCTCCAGCTGCCAGTCCTTACAGAGTTGATGGGAACCAAGGATCTGTGGGCAGTCAGGGCAATCAGTCTGTAGAGAGCAGCAGCCCTAGAGGCTAAATTCAGCTGTAATGAGTTCACATATGGTTTGGCGATGAATGGCTGTAGTTGATTAAAACCCCAACCCTATTCCATTTTTGAAAAACAAAAGTTTTGTTTAAAGGTGGACATTTATAAATAAATAGATAGGTTGGTTACTCTGTGGTTTTTATCTAGTATCCATTCCTTATTGTGGATCTGAGAATAAAGTGTCATTGTGATATTCAGTTTGTGGAGCCTAATTCCTATTGTTCTACATTTCATTCATTTTTCTCTTTGTAGCTCTTTACCCAACAGGAGACCTGTGGCCTGCCCAGCCTGTCTGCTTGGCAAACAGTTTAAACTACAACCTTGAGAATAACATACCATGCATGATCCAAGAACCTCCCTCTGTTCACAACAGGTAAATCATGTTTTATGTAAATAGTATGAATAATGTTTTGTTCGGGTTTCTATGATGCAGAGGATTGCGCTTGAGCTTATCTTATAGCATTTGTAAGCTAGATTGTAGTTAAAGTAAAATTCTTGCTGTCATTTTGATCTTAGTTCTAGTTGTTTATACTCTTCCGTTAGTACATCATGATTAATTTTGCCAAGACAAATTCACTGGTGTTCCTGCTCGCAGACAGGTATTCTAGAACTTCTTTCAAATTTAATTAAATACATTTTGGAAAGCTTTTAATTTCTTCCACTTCTTTTGCATGGCAAGGCAGAGAGCCTGGCTGTTAGGTTCTTTGCTATCTTGCTAAACATGGCTTCTGTATATTGTGGGGTGTGTTACACAGCATGTGCTCATGTTAAATGGCATGAACAGGCATTGTTAAAGACAAATAGTTCAGTTTGAAGGTGATAGAAGGATACGTGTTGATCTGTTTTGGGCTTTGTGTAGATTTGGGTTGACCTTTGTGTAGTAATGGGCTTGATTAATTCTTGTACTTTAGACTCTCTACATTGCAAACCTTACTAATGAAAAATGCACCACAAACTAGTCAGAGGAAATACTCTGCCACTCTGCCATATGTACCAGTGAAATAGACCAGTTCTTCAAGTCATAGCCTGCCGTCTGGAATGAAAGAAATCCCCAAGTGATGGTCTTGTGATCCCAACCAGCCTGCTAAAGCTGATTCTGTCATGTCAACAAACCTCAGGCCTAATGATTTGGAGCAGTGACCAGTGGTCTGTGTGACTTTTAAGTCAGATGAAATATATGGTGATTTGTGGCAGATTCTGTGTTAAACTACTTTGCTTTCATATACCCATCTCAATTTTTAATTTATATACAAAAATACATGTAATTATTTATTCGTATACAAGAATGATAAATTATAGAATCATAGATTAGTTTGGGTTGGAAGGGACCTTAACGATCATCCAGTTCCAGCCCCCCCTACCGTGGGCAGGGACATCTCCTACCAGACCAGGCTGCTCAAGGCCCCCTCCAGCTTGGCCCTGAACACCTCCAGGGATGGGGCAGCCACAGCTTCCCTGGGCAACCTGTGTCAGTGCCTCACCACTCTCATCATGAAGAAATTCCTCCTTATGTCTCAAAGCTATTATGATAGCTCCTTGCCTGAATAGAAAAATTGAATTAGCACAATTTCATGTGAAATCCTTTTATGTTCCTACCTTGTCCAGACTTGAATATCTACAAGCTTTTGGCATAGCAGGGCTTGTTACTACTGGCATATCTTTAAGAACTACTTTTGAAAAGTCTTCTTGAAATTCTGAAATTATTTTGATTAAAACAGGTATAGTCTCTACAAATCAATGCATAGTTTAGAAAACATAATGTTTAACAAGACATTAACATGTGTGGTAGGGAAAGTAGAAATATCCATTTTAATTTCTATTCTCATTCAAATGCTTGAGAATGCATTACATTTCCTTCTATTTCAGGTCACATTATATCACTTCATATCTACCATTTCCATTGTTGTGAGAAAGAAGTACCATCATTTTCTTTTTACAGAGAAAGGAGTTGAACCCAGTTGAGTGTTGCAGGACTCTGGTAGCTGAAATAATGACTTGATCATTTTGCTAGAGGTAAAAGAGCTCAATGAGAGAATCAGTGTGATTATGTAGCAGCACAGAGTAGATACTGGCAGAATTGGCAAGGAGAATATGAAAAGCCTTATCATCAGTTACAGGTGTTTTGTATCCAACAGCTATTTTGCATCCAATGACTTTATATTAAATAAATATTTCTAAAGAATTTTCAGAAGTTGTGTGAATTGTTTCTGATAGTAGATTTTTCTTCTTCTTGGGACAGCTTCATCGACTGGAATGCAGCTTGTGACAGCCAGTTTTCCAACATGTATTGTCCACTAGAGATGAACGAATATGGTGCTTTCCCAGAAGGTAAGACGAAATAAGCTTCTGAATTATCACTGAGCATGAGTTTTTTCTCTTATCTTTTGTAGAACAAAGGCTGAGCTTGTCTATACACATATGGGCATTCGTTGCTCAAGCAAACTTTAGTTTCCAACTGACTGGGTGCTCTGTAGTAATTAACAATGTCTGTATGTGATGGATGAGAAGACTGATCTTCTATGTAGTTACGAAGCTTGAAAAGCCAGTGTAGAGGACTGTGAGAGAGAATAGAGAGAAATGCTCATGACTGTGGTATTACACAGATCTTTTTTGCACGATTTTCTTTGTTTCCCCTCTGGCAGGCTTCTGCCTTCCAGTGTGTGAAACAGAAGGCCTCTTGTGACCAATTACCTTTCCAGGCTAGAGTTTCTTGGCTTGGGAAGCACACTGGCAGCAACCTAGAATTCTTTAGCATTACCTAAGCAATAATTAAAGGTCAGGCTACAGTATCACAGGCAGCACAGTGATCCCTCGGGAACTTAAAGCAGAGGCATGTTGGCCATGAAGTCTGGGTAGGCTCTGCCATGCACGTTCTGTGGCTAATAAAGACTCTGTTCTCCAGTAGAAAGGTTGCCAACTCTTTATCCCATCCTCCTGACAGCAATTTGTTAGTGAGTCCCTACTACAGAGTGGTAGTCTTGCTAACAGGAATTGTTATGCTTTGCTGCTGTGCTGCCCTGAGGCTGCCTAAAGTCACTGAAGGCTTAGGTCAGTCCCAGCCTGACTCACTCTGAGATAATTCAATGTTCCCCCCCAGAAATGTTATTAGTGTTTATATCGCAAAAGCCTTATTTTGTCTTCCTGCTTTTCTAAACTGCAGAAAACATGAACTACCCCAGTGGCTTCCCGGGTACTGCAGCAGTGCAGAACACGGCCTTCATTGACCAGAACTGTCCCTCCACCTGGAATGTGCCTCCCAACATGCCACCTACCTGGGAGCCCACCAGTTACATCAACTCCACAGTGAGTATTGTCACTACAAAGTACTGCCTTTGCATGTCTCTTCAAAGCCTTCCCAGGGCATTCCTGTCTTNTCCAGCCCCCCCTACCGTGGGCAGGGACATCTCCTACCAGACCAGGCTGCTCAAGGCCCCTTCCAGCTTGGCCCTGAACACCTCCAGGGATGGGGCAGCCACAGCTTCCCTGGGCAACCTGTGTCAGTGCCTCACCACTCTCATCATGAAGAAATTCCTCCTTATGTCTCAAAGCTATTATGATAGCTCCTTGCCTGAATAGAAAAATTGAATTAGCACAATTTCATGTGAAATCCTTTTATGTTCCTACCTTGTCCAGACTTGAATATCTACAAGCTTTTGGCATAGCAGGGCTTGTTACTACTGGCATATCTTTAAGAACTACTTTTGAAAAGTCTTCTTGAAATTCTGAAATTATTTTGATTAAAACAGGTATAGTCTCTACAAATCAATGCATAGTTTAGAAAACATAATGTTTAACAAGACATTAACATGTGTGGTAGGGAAAGTAGAAATATCCATTTTAATTTCTATTCTCATTCAAATGCTTGAGAATGCATTACATTTCCTTCTATTTCAGGTCACATTATATCACTTCATATCTACCATTTCCATTGTTGTGAGAAAGAAGTACCATCATTTTCTTTTTACAGAGAAAGGAGTTGAACCCAGTTGAGTGTTGCAGGACTCTGGTAGCTGAAATAATGACTTGATCATTTTGCTAGAGGTAAAAGAGCTCAATGAGAGAATCAGTGTGATTATGTAGCAGCACAGAGTAGATACTGGCAGAATTGGCAAGGAGAATATGAAAAGCCTTATCATCAGTTACAGGTGTTTTGTATCCAACAGCTATTTTGCATCCAATGACTTTATATTAAATAAATATTTCTAAAGAATTTTCAGAAGTTGTGTGAATTGTTTCTGATAGTAGATTTTTCTTCTTCTTGGGACAGCTTCATCGACTGGAATGCAGCTTGTGACAGCCAGTTTTCCAACATGTATTGTCCACTAGAGATGAACGAATATGGTGCTTTCCCAGAAGGTAAGATGAAATAAGCTTCTGAATTATCACTGAGCATGAGTTTTTTCTCTTATCTTTTGTAGAACAAAGGCTGAGCTTGTCTATACACATATGGGCATTCGTTGCTCAAGCAAACTTTAGTTTCCAACTGACTGGGTGCTCTGTAGTAACTAACAATGTCTGTATGTGATGGATGAGAAGACTGACCTTCTGTGTAGTTACGAAGCTTGAAAAGCCAGTGTAGAGGACTGTGAGAGAGAATAGAGAGAAATGCTCATGACTGTGGTATTACACAGATCTTTTTTGCACGATTTTCTTTGTTTCCCCTCTGGCAGGCTTCTGCCTTCCAGTGTGTGAAACAGAAGGCCTCTTGTGACCAATTACCTTTCCAGGCTAGAGTTTCTTGGCTTGGGAAGCACACTGGCAGCAACCTAGAATTCTTTAGCATTACCTAAGCAATAATTAAAGGTCAGGCTACAGTATCACAGGCAGCACAGTGATCCCTCGGGAACTTAAAGCAGAGGCATGTTGGCCATGAAGTCTGGGTAGGCTCTGCCATGCACGTTCTGTGGCTAATAAAGACTCTGTTCTCCAGTAGAAAGGTTGCCAACTCTTTATCCCATCCTCCTGACAGCAATTTGTTAGTGAGTCCCTACTACAGAGTGGTAGTCTTGCTAACAGGAATTGTTATGCTTTGCTGCTGTGCTGCCCTGAGGCTGCCTAAAGTCACTGAAGGCTTAGGTCAGTCCCAGCCTGACTCACTCTGAGATAATTCAATGTTCCCCCCCAGAAATGTTATTAGTGTTTATATCGCAAAAGCCTTATTTTGTCTTCCTGCTTTTCTAAACTGCAGAAAACATGAACTACCCCAGTGGCTTCCCGGGTACTGCAGCAGTGCAGAACACGGCCTTCATTGACCAGAACTGTCCCTCCACCTGGAATGTGCCTCCCAACATGCCACCTACCTGGGAGCCCACCAGTTACATCAACTCCACAGTGAGTATTGTCACTACAAAGTACTGCCTTTGCATGTCTCTTCAAAGCCTTCCCAGGGCATTCCTGTCTTTCCCGTACCTGTTGCTTGCAGTTTTTCAAGAGTTTTTTAAGTAGCCTGCTGTATATGTATTTGTTGCTGGCACTGGTGGCCTGGCTTTTTCCCAGCTCTTGTTCAGATTGTTACTGGACCTTGTCTGTGAAATTTTAAGATGGATCCTTTTGCCTGAAAATTGACTAAAATAATCTTGCATATGGAAAAACGTCTTGGACTTACGTAGTCTACTGAGACTTTTTCCTATCAAAGTCAGCGTTTCCTGATGAGGGTAAAACATAAAATGTGCTGACAGCAAAACCAACAGAGATTTGGATATTGTAGAGCTGAATGGGCAGCTGCTCTCACTGACTTTGACAGGGTTTTTTTGCTAGAAAATCCAAGTGATTTAAGCTGGATTTGTGCAGATTTCTGAATGCTGGCTTTGACCTATTACACTCTAGACTAGCCACATTTATGTCATCCCATAATGCAAAGTAGCGACTTCAGCTCAAGGTGGTATTTGGTTGTAACTACTTCTCTTCTGCTCATATTTCAAAATCTTCTGGTTTTGAATTTTCTTTCCTTTACTTACACTAGGTTTATTTTGAGTAAAACTAACCAAATAAAGTAAGAAATATTTCCAAGAGCAAAAGTGAATATTCTGCTGCGTTAAAAAGTGGCAAAACTGGTAGAAGAGTGTTTCCTAAAATAAATGTGGCTTTATTTCATATTTTATTCAGAAATGCCAAGAAAACACAGAAGGTAGAGATTGGAAAATACATTAGATAATACAGTTCATTTCCCTGGTGAGCTTTTCCCCACAATACGTTTCAGTGTTTCATTCAATTTTAAAAGTCCCAAGACTTCCATGACCTTCTCTGAGAGATTTCCTTGCAGACTAACACATCTTGCCCTCCAGGAGGTTCTTTATAAGCTTTCAAAATTTCTAAATAAATTCCCTAGCTCCCTATTATGGTCTCTTTTCCACACTGAATATCCCTCTCTGCTCCTGGCATGCAGTCTTTCAGTCTTGACATATACTTCAACCTTTTTCTTGTCATTTCTTAGGCATGCTTCTCTCTTAATTTTAACTCTCAAATCACACATGGTGATCTTCATGCGTCTTCTATCTCCCCCTTATTTTTCTTAGCAGCCTGACCAAAACTGAACATTGTAGTCCTGTTGTAGTAATATCAATGCTGTGCAGGGAGGAGCTGGTATGGCTTCATTTAGGGAAGTGCTTTTGCACCTATATGCTAATGCTGCTCTGATATTTTCAGCAACCTTATTGCTTTGTAAACTCATGTACAGTTTTCTAATGGTGAGTTTCTCTGCTGCTTCTTCCCATTTAGTACTACAGTTACATGTTTTCTTTGGAAAGTGGTCCATTTTACAGTTTCCCATGCTGCTTTTGTCTTGCCCTACAGCCCTACCTCTCAAGCACCCGAAGCTTGTCTCCAATGTCTGGACTTTTTGGTTCCATCTGGGCACCTCAGAGTGATGTTTATGAAAACTGCTGCCCTGTCAGTGCCACAACCCAACACTCGACCCATGTGGAGAACCAAGCAGTTATGTGTAAGCAGGAATACTATCCGAGGTTTAACCCCTTCCGTGCCTACATGAACTTGGACATATGGACTACAGCAGCCAATCGAAATGCAAATTTCCCGCTTTCAAGGGACTCGGGTTATTGTGGAAACGTGTGAAAGGAATTTGATTTGAAAATGTGAATAAAGATGCTTGCATTTTGGTTACTAGAGTAAGCTGGTTGTTGAATAGATCGCAATGTTGGTGGATATTTTGGCACTTTTATATTGAAAATAAATTTTTTTTACTGAAGTCTGAGCATTCAGTGCATTTTAAAACACAAAGCATATTCTGAACACTTTTATTGTCAGGTGAAAGCTATAAATTTGAAACAATTTTTTTGAAGAATGGAGATAGAATTAGGTTCTTAAAAGCATCCATGAACCTGTACTGCACATGTTTCTGCTGAAGTTTACATTCTGTGATATAAATTAGGAGTGGTTTAGCATTTGTAGGTACTAACTTACACCTGTAAGTAATGGCATATGTACCAAGAAGGCCAATGGCATCCTGGCTTGTATCAGAAATGGTGTGACCAGCAGGTCCAGGGAGGTTATTCTCCCTCTGTACTCGGCACTGGTGAGACCGTTCCTTGAATCCTGTGTTCAGTTCTGGGCCCCTCACCACAANTTCTTAGGAGGAAGTTTTTCACAGAAAGGGTCATTAGGCATTGGAATATGCTGCCCAGGGAGGTAGTTGATTCGCCTTCCCTGGAGGTGTTTAAGTTACGAGTAGACGAGGTCCTGAGGGACATGGTTTAGTGTTTGATGGGAATGGTTGGACTCGATGATCTGGTGGGTCTCTTCCAACCTGGTTGTTCTATGATTCTGTGATTCTATGAAACAGTAACTCTGGGGACCTACCTGTTGATGCAGAACAAAGATTTTCCAAGTGGTGGCACTTCTACTGCTGACATAGTTATTTGTGGGTGTAAACTGGGAACAGATAAAAGGCTGAATTGTGGCTTGTTTATCTGGCTTCAGAATGCAAGCTGTCACACGGATGGTGTTATGCTTTGTGCGGTGTGAGTGAGTGGGCGTTTCTTCCATGAGCTTCTTTTGGGAGTGACTCCTAACATTTTGTGTTTATGTTTTTAGCCTTCATGTTGCAATAGCATTTTCACTGCATTTAATCGCCCTTGTTTAAAATGCCAAAGCTGGAACTGGAACAAATATTTCTTTGAGAGTAAAGTTCACACCACTTTCCAAAACAGTACAGCATTGTGCAAGGTCGTGTTAAGAGACTGAATCTTTGTAGTGGGAAAGGCAATCAAGGAAAGTGCTTCCACCCATGTCAGGGCTGAATCTGTTGTGCAAGCTGTCTCTGCTTACCGTTCCTGTAGAGCTTTCTCTTCTGACATAGCCAAGTGTGTCTGGGCGTCTTCATGTCAGAAAGAAGGGAATGCATCCCTTAGACTCAGAGCTGTGCTTGGCAAGGGGAGTTCTTAAGCCTGGAGAGAGAGTGAAGGGGATCCAGGAGCAGCCTTGTACAGCTGCTTGAAGGAGAGAGAGCCATGAAGGCAGTGGAACCAAAGCCTGTGTGGCAGCTGCGGGTATTGTGGCACATACCAGTGATCACAGATTGCCATATGGGAGGTTCAGGTTGAACTTGAGTGACTTTCCTCAGAAGGTGGTGCTGCAGGGAGAATGGGTTGTCCCGAGGGGTGGACAGGTATCCAGGCTTGGAGGTGTTCATGACATGGCTGAAGAAAGCTGTGTGTATTCTACTTTAGTGGTGCTGGCAGCTCTGTTCCTTTTGGCAGTTTGGACTACAGACCACAAGGGTCAGTTGCCACTTTGAGGATTCTGAACTTCAGCAAGTTTTTTACTTTTTGGTACTTCGTTTTCCCCTTAGGCTTTGAACTTGGACTGAGGGAAAGACAGGAACTCTGACAACTTGTTGAGGCTTTAAAGTTTGTTTTCATTTGAAGGCAGAGCAGAAGAGACTGCAAAATTGCTGATGACTGCACGCAAGGCTACTCAGCAGTCTGAACTACCTGACTTAAATTCTGGCTCTGCCATTGTCACCATGTTGCTGAGCTATCAGACTTGCTGGTTTCAGCCAGAAATGCCAACCCAGGTCTTGAACTGTTTCACTAGAAACAGCCTGTTTCTGCAAAAAGTTTATTTCAGTAAGGCAACAGTTCCTCCAAAGAAAGCTTTGTGGAAAGGTACCCTGCCAGCTGCACCTTCCCATGGGAGGAACTGAGCTGGAAAGAGGCAGTGTGACTGGGTGGGATAGTCAAAAGCTGCTACATTTACCAGCTTTAACAGCTCATGGGGAAGGTGCTTCCAAGCCTTCCTTTGGGTTAGATGTCAGAAAAATGGAATTGTCACTGAATGCTTTTTAAAACCATGGTGTTTTAATAGCTTGATCAGGAACTAGTGCCTGGAGTCTTTGGCTGCTTTCCATGATGTGTCATGCTGGGCTGGAATTAATTGTAATTGCTCGTGATTCTGAAGGGAAGTTCACATGTTCATATGAACTTCAATGTTCCTGAAATCAGTGCTAATCCAGGAGAAGTAGCTGTAACCACTGACATGCTTTCTGTGCATGTGTTGTCTGTGGCAGAAGACTTTAGGAGGGATAAAGTGGAAACGCAAACACAATAAATATGGAGTAAAAAAACAAGCAATCATTTGGTTTGTGATGCAGTGAAGTTCCTTATTCCCTGGATACTGTTGCTGCTTGTATATTATGTTCATTGAATTTTGGACATACAAAAGTGCAGAAGAGAATAGAGGACTTGCAAAGATGTGCTTAGTTAGCTTACCCAGTTAATTCTGTTAGTTGTTTTAAGGGGAGCTGTATTTTCCATGCACTGAAGCAAAGCTTTTCCTCAACTACCAGTGTAAGGGGATGCTTTTCTCCTATCTGCAACAAAGTGTAACAACAAAATCCCAGAGTTCTGCTTGGCACTGAATCCCTACTGTAAGTAATGTCTGTGTTCCAGACAGAATAAATCACTAAACAGAGAGAAACAAACATGTCAAATGAAGCAAAGACACCGGGGAGTTAAAGGAGAGCTAAAAAAGTTAGAAATGTTTGGGAAAGGAGTCCTCTGTGATAAAGTTGCTCAGAGTTGTTGAAGTGCCAGCAAAAGATAAGGGAAGTGAGCTGCAAACAATTTGAGAAATATCACTAAGAAAGAAACCAATCATTCTCTTTAATCAGACTGGAACATATTAAGAAGTAATTCCTCTAGGAGTTGTGTACTATTTCAAATAACTTTTCATAACAATAACTAAGGAATATAACAAGCTTAAGGTTACTAGGAATAATTGCTGTCATTGGGAGACATCTGTAGTTTAATGAGCAATCCACTGAATGCAAGTGGATTTGAGCTCAGTTAAAAATCATTCCCTATACATAGAATCATAGAATCACCAGGTTGGAAGAGACCCACTGGATCATTGAGTCCAACCATTCCTATCAAACACTAAACCATGTCCCTCAGGACCTCATCTACCCGTGCCTTAAGCACCTCCAGGGAAGGTGAATCAACCACCTCCCTGGGCAGCCTGTTCCAATGCCCAATGACCCTTTCTGTGAAAAACTTCCTCCTGATGTCTAGCCTAAATCTCCCCTGGCAGAGCTTGAGACCATATACAGTAAACGGGAAGACTAAATAAGTAATTCCACTAGAAATTTGTGAGTACCAAAATGATTGTAATTCTGCTAGAGTGAGAGGTTGCTCACTCTAGACACATTATTGCATGCAAAATAATTTCAGTTTTCTTGCCTTGTGCTGTAAATTCCATCGAGCAAGATCGAGAACTTTGTTGATCTCTCCAAAACTGGTACCATCTTTTTTGAGACACTTCAGCAAAAGAAGCTTGTAGTTAACATGATAAATGTTTTAACAATGCAAAGCGAAAAGCAAATATAACAATACAGAGGAGGAGCAGCTTGCACAGTTCACTAGTAGGGTGTGTGGGAGGGCGTGTGAAAAATCATGGGCAGTTCCAAGTGTTCAATGCTGATTTCCATTTGAGTGTGAACGTTAGATAAATTTAGGACATTAAGCATTTTCCTAAGACAAGGCATTGGAGAAGTAACAGCCACCCCTGCTCCCAGTGGGTTTGTGGCTCCTTAGATGCGCATTGCAAACTGGGGATACCAAGTTGCCACTGTCCTTGGACAGGACACAGGACTTCTTGGACAAGCCTGCCTGGTTTGTCCAGAATTTCCATCCTGAAGTCAGGGAATATCCCTGGCATGTTTTGTGAATGTTTATAGGTACTATGAAACAGCATATGGACAAAGCCAGCACCTGCTGCAGGGGCACGTAAGTCCTGTAGCCTTGCCAGAGAGCTCAGGGTAGAGGGGCATCCAGTGCAGTTTCTCAGTAGGAGAGGGCAGTGCTGCACTGGGGCCCTATTTCTTGGTAAGTTGGGCTAGTATAGTGCTGAGCTTTGTTTCTGCAGGGAGGGATTTGGACTGCTTGGGAGCAACAGATAGGCCAGACCAGGCTGCAAATGCCATGCGTAGGGTTCATAGCACGTGGGGGACAGTACGAGTTTCTGAAAGCAGCCTCACCTGAGGAGCGCAACTGTTGCTTGCTCTTCTGACTTCATCATGAGCATGATGTCAACTGATGGGTCTGTCCTACAGCTCCAGGACCTGGATCTGGGCATGAAGGATTGTTACAGCTGCTCAAAGGAGCAATGACCAGCAAACAGCTTGCTGTTTCACTTGTAGTAAAGAGCCTGAAAACATGGTTGAGAGATCTGATTGTCAGAAGCCAAATGAGCTCATTTAAAGAGAGCTGGTAAGTATCTTAATCTGCTGAAGGGTGTGGAAGGGCAGAAAGCAACAGAAGTGCTTGCCACCTGCACTGGGACTGTCAATACCTTCAGCTTCAGGACCCAACTTCTCTCTGCCTCAGGAAAAGTTCTGGTGCTGCCTGGGAAGCCATGGCCTTGGCAGCACTGCAGGTTCCCGCAGAGTTGGCACCACCATCCTGCCAAGGTGAGCTCTTGGCAAGTTTTTGCTGTAATACGTTGGACTTTGCTTTCCAGCATTTCTTTTCTCCCCTTTCAGCCTCAGGGAACACCCATTGTTTATTTTTCTTAGTCATCAAGTCACGTCCATCTTCTGCCCTCTCTATGTGCTTTTTTTTGCTTTCAGCAATTTGTGGAAAAAGTGCACAGTGGCACCTCCTGTCATCGTGGACATACTTTAATTGTATCTTGGATTCCTCTGCCTCATCTCATTGTTCTGTCTGCATGTCCTCTTCTATGAAATGACTCAAGGTAAGGCGTACTGCACCCTTTTCTGCAGCGCACTTGGCTGGGCTGAAGATCGCTGTCTCCCCAGCACTGTTGTGCTGCTGTGGTCCTCCTCTGTCCCAGCAACAACACAACACTCACCCTGCCTTTCCGAGAGGCAGAGGGCTGGCAGCAGTAGGTGTTCTGGCTGGAGAATTAAGCCCTAGACATTGGTTGGGGCAGTTGCCCAGTCCTGCAGTGGAAAAGGCTCTACTGGGTGAATCCTAGCGATGCTACCTGGCTCTGTGAGCTGGGGCGTGGGGAGGAGCACGAGGCAGTGCTCTTCCCCATTGTGGATGAGTGACAAGAGCAGAGGCAGAGGATTTATTGCCCCAGTCCTACAAGATGGTGTTGCAGCTGAGCTCCTGGGAGCTTGCACCACCGCTGCAGCTCAGCACTAGTGCATGGACACAGGTGTTCCCCTGCTGCTGAAAGCTGAGTATTGTTATTCCCTCCATCTCTGGAGTGGATTTTCTTGCAAAAGCTGTCTGTCTGTCTTTGCCTACCTAACCAAAATGCCTCCTTTGTTGCTGGGAGTTGCACACCACATGGCTTTTTCCATGACTGCTACTGTATTTAGTTTCTTGCTGCTTGCTCCAACAACAGCAGCAGTAGCACAACCCCTCAAACCTTTTATGACTCCACAGCTGCTCTGACAGGCAGCCATTCCTCATCATTCCCCTGGTTGTGGGAGAGACCTGCTCTCTGGGCTGTTTGTGGTTCTAGCAGTTTGTTCGGGGCAGTGGTGGTTTGGTGTTTCCATGTGGCCTCTCACACCTATCTGGAATTTTTGTTGCTTGGAGACTGACAACAACCTGTGCAAGCAGGGATCATGTCAGCCTGGAATGAGAGACCACCCCAGTGCTAGGTGAGCTTCCAAATCGGGTGTGGACAAGATTCTCATCTAGCAAAAAACAGTTAACATTGTTAGCTAAACTACCAGCAGCCAGGATTGAGTAGCATCCAAGTCCATATGTATACATCTCTTGGAAGGTGCATCTTGCCTCCGTGAGTGACCAAGAAGCCCCCGTTCTCTTCAGTAAACCCAATTCCCATGCAGTGATTTCAAGAATATAACAGACCATACCCCTGTCCATCCCTGCCGCACTCCGGGCTGTGGTTGCAGTACCCATGGGGTGACTGGCTCTGCCAGACCTCCTCCCTCCAACTGTGCTGGCAAAATTCTCAGTTTGCTGAGAGCCATTTGTTTCATTTTAATTTTGACAGAACATACAGTCTTTGAAGGCAAGTTAATGCTTTTGCCCATCTTTACTGGCACAGATGTGAGGGAAGCCTGTGTGCTGGACTTGCTCCAGCTCAGAGAGGGAAACGTGGAAGGCAGGTTGCCTTTGCTGGGCTGGGGGTCAGTTTTCAGACAGCCCCGAACCACGCTAGGTATAATCACCTTCAGCACCCTACAAGGTTGCTGGTTCTGATTTAGGGAGAGAAATGTTTCACTTCATTCTTTTGACACCTCTTTATTAAATGGAAGGTGTTCTGCAGTGCAGCATAGGAAACACTGAAGAGTGCAAAACAGATGCTGAAGCTGGTAAGAGAACCTTGCAGAAACAGTGAAAACCACTACAATCTTCCCAACCTTTCTCCCCAGACTTGTGAGACAGTTGTGGCCATTGCTCTTTTCTCAGCAGTGCTCATATGAGAAAAGCAGCATTCCTCCAGCTGCTTGTATGCTGGCTGGTTCATCATTCCTCCAGCCCAGCTTGTGATGGCATGCAAACCTCTGGAACAGGGTGTATAAAGGAATGGAAAACAACTTCATTGCCGCCCTGTTTATGGAGCAGTCTGGAAAGCCCTTGCTCCCCATCAGTTGCCCCTTAATTTTTTCAGCCCACAATTTGTGATGTAAATGTTTTCTGGAGCTCAGTGGTGGTCTTGCATTGATCTGCTCTTTCCAGACCAATTCCTGCAGGTTGGTAAGTCTCTGTGGATAGCAAGTAGTTGTTAACCGGAGGAAATGCCAACCCTACTTCTGCTGATGAAAGCCTCTGCTTAGTCACAGCTTGTGTTCCTCCTTTGCTTATTAGCTTTTTTAATTCAGGTCCAACCACCCTTTCCCGTTGACTAAAGATAGCAGGCACACAAGTATGTGTGCCTTTCGGCTCCCACCATTAGTGCTGCCTACAGTTCATGCACATGCCAAATGACTTTCAGTACCAAATTTCATTTTTTTCCCATCTGTATGTTCTCGACATGTAATGTACTTTGCAGGTATCTTGTGCTTCATCAAGGCTCAGTTGTCCAATTTTCCCATCCCGTTGCTCTGGTGAGCACAGATGTTGCTGAACAATTTTCTCCTGGCCCTTTGCTATCACTTTCACCACAATGACCTCACTGTAAGCACAGCTGGTCTTCATCTCTCCTGGCTCACAGGGTTTGCTTATGCTTTTGGTTTCAGCCTTCAACACTGTGACTCTGTGTGTCTTGGGCTGATCCATCTGTGGCTTAAAGAATGGGATGCTCCTAATGGCAATCAGAAACCTGGGACACAAAAAACTGATAGAGATGCCAGGGTTCGACAGCCTGCTTAGGGCTGAGCTCATGGTGACACAGGCTTTTTGCTGTCTGTAAGTATTTCTGACTTCTGAGTGAGGTTCACAGGCAAAATTGTGAATTTCTCTTGCAATAACTGAACATGACCCAGGTCGATGCCCTGTAGCAATGTGCAACTTTTGGATTCACTCAACTGACAGTGTCACTAAGGAGGTATAGCTTTGTGCCTTTTATAGATGCCCTGCACATTTACTGGTTGGTGGAGAGTTCATTTGTTTTTTTCTAAGAACGTAACCTTTCTGCTAGTTCAAAAGATTTTCAATAGTTTATCAGTTTAAGGACTAAGATTAGTCACACAATTTGTTGAGGACCAAATAATGGCTTATAGAAATAATTCAAAATCCTTAACTGAGTTATAAAGTATCTGTTAACTCTTATTTGGTAGTTTCATTATTGAGATGTGAGCCTGTGAGCACCCTTCAGAATGGTTTGTATAACTCAAGCTCAGTGTACTGTAGGTTTGGTTTTGGTAGCATGCGCTGTTTGCTCCATAAGAAACCTGAAGCCTAACCAGGGCAGTATTCTTCTTTCTGAAGAGCTGACTCGAGGTACAAGTGAAAGGCTCCTTCATAACCTTCACTCTGTCCTTCTTACTTCCTCTTGTCTAAGTGGCCTTTTGTCTGTATGACCAGCCCCATCTGCAGACCTGTCAAGCCCGAGTTCAGCTGTCTTGGCCAAAACACAGCTAATATTTAGTACAGAGAGAGTTTGTTAAGGAAGTCCTCAAGGGACTGAGTATTGAGTTCTATAAATAAAAATAGGAAACAGATGGCACCAGTTTCAAAAGTTAAGTGGTTTTTAACTAGTCTAGTAACTAATGTTTTCATATACCTACAAAAATATTACAGTTTTATCTTTGTAAAGATCAAAAGAACAACTTTAAAGCACTTGCCAGGCACACGCAGCCATGTAGTTTAATAGATGTCAGACCAAATGTATCCTTACAGTAATGGGTCTGACTTGCTGATTTTGAATTCCCTAGTGTTTTCCTGCAGAGAATAAAGCCTAATGATTGCTCTGGGTTTTTGGGGTTTTTTTAATTACTACTTACTACTACTGTAGACCCAGTGTTGCCTCAAAAATGTTGCAGATATTAAGAGAATTCTGCAAGTCTGGGGTCTGAGAGGCAGCCCATTAAGGAAGCACAACATGTAAGGACAAAGTTAGGAAGCCTCTGGAGCTGCCCAGTTCTCTGCTGGAGATGACTGTGTCAGCATCCACCTCTGTTTAGATCAACCCACTTGCTCAGGGGAATTTGTTTTAACTTCTAAAAAGAGATGTGGAGAAGGCAGACCATAGCATGTCTCACTTGGGTTGGTACGAGCTGGCTCTGTACTGCAGTGTGGGTTATATGTGTGATGTCTGATGTGACCAAACCCACAGGAACTGCAGTGATGCCTAGAAGCAAATGGAAATGTTGCTGCTGGAAACTCAAAAAACAGTCTTCCAGTTGTACAGTTCATTCTGAAAATTGTTTCCCTGTTGTAGAATTTACTCTGAGGGCAGAAGAGACTGTTTCTCATGAGCTGAGATAAACCTTTTGTAGTCCAGAATTTTTTAGAGTTACAGGTGAGCTAAAACTTGCCCTTATGCAAGATGCTAACTCCTATTAGTTTGACTACTGAATAGCTGACTCTGCTTCCCCAAAACACTGGACACATATTTAAAGTCTGTCTCTCTCCTGTGCCTCAGTGTGCTGCTTTTTGAGCCAAATCCCGTGCTGTCAGAGGGGAAAGCCACTCTGTTTATGAGGATGCTCAGGATGCCTCAGGGCAACTGGTGCCAGTTATCCCTTGCAGTGTCCTGTGGTTAAGTTCTCACTCTTATCTCCTCTGTCCACTTTTTCTGAAAAGCTTAATCCAGTTGCTAATCACCTGGCTCTTTCAGCAAAATGACTCGAAGAGGAGAAAGTGACACCGCCTTTTCTTCTGTATCTCGCTTGTAGGAGCATTTACAGAGTTTTGGGGAGCCACTAGGTTCCAAAAGAATTCCCTCTGTCACAGGACAGAAGCAAGCATCGGGTATTTGCCCCGAATTTCTTTATGTATCCTGCTTATTGTGGGAAAAGAAGCAATTGTGACAGTTTGTCTCCCCTGCCACAGCCTCTTGGACAGAAGATTACGGCTCTCCAGAGCCAGGAAAAGTCGGTGCCTCTGTGTGCAGAAGCTGTCTTGTCCTGCTGCCTGCCAAATGCGCAGGATGGATTAAATGTACGTGCTTGCAGCAACCCATCTCTCAGCTGCTTCTCCATTCGTGAGGATGGTGAGGTGAGGGATCTCTTTGTCTCTGGTCTATCCCTTCTTCTGTATTTCCACTCTGGAGGAGGATGCAAGACCCATGCCAGCCCTGCAGCACCACAGCGTCTTTGCTACCTGATTTCCTCTTTAAAAGCCAGTAGGGGACCTTCTAATTACAGTAAAGACACCGTTAAAAGCACACACTTAGCTATATGGTTGTTCTCTTTCATGCCAAAAGCTATAAGGAAAAGCAAGTGTTGGAGAGGCACAAAACCCCTTGGCTGAACTCTGGAGCAAAAAGCACAAAACTTTAAGGATAAAACAGGACAGAGAAATCACTGAGGTACAGTGGTGACCTCACCACCCTGTATGCCTTGAGGGCAGCTGGACTGAGGCCCTTGCTGCGATTCCTAAATGCTTGCTCAGCCAGGCGTGGCAGTGGTTGAGAAAGGCAGGCAGTGCTGAGGCAAAAAGTGTCCTCCTGGCACCCCAGCA
The DNA here is from genome assembly GCA_013389865.1 of Piaya cayana. NCBI lineage: Eukaryota > Metazoa > Chordata > Aves > Cuculiformes > Coccyzidae > Piaya > Piaya cayana. The sequence continues at coordinate 125,327 of WAAB01001669.1, read as the reverse complement.
AGCCCCCCCTTCTGCCTATCTCCCATGCTGGGGGTGTCCTTCATCCTCAACGGGATTTTACTGGCCTTGGGAGCAGGATCTGGCCTGAGTAAAGCTGTTTTGTTTTTTTTTTTCAGAAGACAAAGGAAGACCTATTAGTAATCAGTATTTCTTTATTTATTTTTGGGTATTTCCTGGTTTGAGTGTTGTGTGTTAGCCAAAGTAAACCACCCAAATGAATAATTGCAGATGAAGAAGCCAGCTGCCCAGCAATGCTGGTCTGTCGCCTTTGAGTGCTTTAGTCATTTCAGATTAGGTGCTGGCTTGCCTTTCTTCTGCAGGCAGGCTTATAAGGAATCGCCCTGAGACAAACCTGCCTCTGCATGCAGCCATGGGCAGAAAGCTTAGGTAGGTCTGGAGAGACTCTCTAGCAAGAGGAGGGATTAATGTGCCTGCTTGTTAACTTTGGCAGCCTGTGTAGTCGTTGTTATGCCAGCAGAGTTAGGGAAAGCAAACGGGGAGGGATTATTTTATGATCAGTGGCATTCCTTGGGGTTCCAGGGGGTTCTTTTGGGAACTTCCTAGCAGGAGTATAAGGCAGAGCAAAGAACAAAGTGGCCCGTTCATTGCTGCAAAGCTGTTTTGGCAGGAGGAGCCAAAATGGATGGAAACTTTCACTTCTCCCTTAATCCAGTCACAGACCTGACTTTACCCAGAGTGAGTCAGTAGTATCAATGTTGTCCTGTTACTCATTGAGGAGTTATGAGCTCAGAAGTTTGTTTGTTTGTTGGGTTTTTTTTTTTTGTCCAGCTTACCAGCTCCTCACTGAATTCCCCGTCAAAGGGAAGCGGCTGCCCAGGCTGGAGACAGGATTTCTTCATGTGCAGAAACAGGGAGAAAGGTGAAGAACTCATTCATAGACTGTGTTTCATCATGACAACTGTGAGTAATACTTATTTTACAGAAAACATTAGACCTCTGAACGGTAAGGAAGAAGAGTGCAGCACTCCTTCACCTTACCCATGCCATCGCCATTACTCACTGCGTTTTTGTTAGTGACTCTTGAAAGTTACTATTCAAGTGGAAGGCTTTGCAAACATCAGAGAGGACACTATCAGATGGAAACCTGAGAGAGTCCTCTCAACAGAGGGTTGTGCTTTGCAGTATGTTTTGCTTGGCCTCTGGTCCCAGAAGTGAGCTGGGAACAAAGAATTCAAGGAACCATCCCGGGAGAAATAATGTACTCTGAAGGATTGATTTTAAAGGAAATTTTTGAAGCTATTAATCATAGAGCATACAGGAAATTTATTTAAAATGATGTCATAAAAATAGCATATGAAAGAAGTGCAAATGTAACATAATTTCTGTAAATAGAAAGGAATCTTTATACTGACACTTCTGTAAGTTTTAAGTTGAAAACAAATCAGATGGCCAGTCTGTTGGGTAAGTGCTGTTAAATATTGGACGCTAAGACCCAAAGAAACAAAGATCATCTTGTGCCTGCAGGTGCAAACAACATGGTGGGTTCAGCACTGGAGGAAAATCGCCTAGATTGATACAAGGTAAGAGAATGCATCTCATACGATGCTCTTCCCCACTGCAGAAAAAACGTAAGGTAGAAAAATCTTATTATCCTATGATTATCTGTGAACCAACTTATTCTCATCCTGGAGTTACAGCTATTAAGATGAAAGTCAGCTGTTTTAACTGCTTTTTTTGCCTATGATATTTCATTTGATTCTCCTTCTTTGATAACTCTTCTGTCCAAAAGCAGCAAACTGCAGAGCAAATTAATTGAAAGCATGAGTTACTGTGCATTCTACACTTATTAGAGATCTATGAAAATATTTTTAGGATTACTACAATGTTATGTTGCAAATTTTGTATAAGTTCCCTAATTGCTTTCAAGTGAAGTGTGAGGGGCTTTTTGTTTGTTTTCTGTTACCCTATGCTTGCAGTCACCTGTTGCACTAGGGTCTTAGTCTCTGCTGGAGTTCCTAAATCATAGAAGAGTCTAGGTTGGAAGGGACCTTAAAGATCATCTAGTTCCAACCCCAGTCCTGCTAAAAGGCCTGCTGGTGTCAGCAGTGTTCCTGGACCATCACTACTGGAGTAATGGGGCATTGCCAAGAAAGGACCATTCCCAGTCCTGTCCATGCCTTTGCTGACCAGCCTGTGCTCCCTTCTCTCAAGCAGATGTGGCAGAAACCACTGGGTTGAAAGAATATCTGAAGAAAGAGAAACAAAGCAAAGCATTTCCCATCAATGCTGTAGACTAAATGCACTGCTCTGGTAGAGTGTACTCAGCTGTGGTGCGGCTTGCTGCAGGCATCTCCAAAGCATCCCAGCCACACCTGCATTACCAAAGCAGAGCCATGCTCTCTGTGGCATGCTCATGTAATGTTTTTTGGATATCAGAGGGGAATTCAACTTGACGTTTGTAAATATAAGTATTTCACAGTAGTAAAAAACACCTTGGTTGGGGGTTGATCCCCTAGTATGGGGTGTTGCTTTCTGTAGATACTGAGATAAAGACAAAAAGGTACCTTGCAGCACAGGCACAAGAGTTACACAGTCCATTCTGTATCTGTCGTAACTCAGCTGGCACCACTACACTCAAGAAAACTTAGAGAAGAACCAGAATTGCAATCTCAGGATAATTTAGGAGGAATGATTAAAATAGCTGAGCATGTACTTGAAAATCAGCTCGGAATGTCTTTTCAATCATGTTCAAGTCTGGAAAGTTGGAGAATGGTCAGATATTGGAAATATCTGATAATTTGAAGATGTTTTGGTGGCTCTGTCAGAGTCAACAAACGTTTTTCAAATATGTACTGACATCATTTTATGATTAGGATTTTGATTTTTAGTAAAAATGTTTTTTTCATGGGTGTTTACAACTCTTCTGTGTTGAAGCATCTGAATAGCTGTTATAAAGATTGTACAATTGCAAAAGACATAACAGAAATAATCCCTGCAAGAAATTAATGAAATGTGTCATTTTTCCAGTGGGAAAAAACCCTAAGAAATAACTCAATAGATCTTTTTTCCCCCCAATTTTTTAAAAAATACAAAGCTCTGGTAGGTGATAAAGAAAGAAAAGTAAGTTTACTGAAGAAAGAGCTTCTGAGGTCTTGAGTAATTGAAAATAAAGGTCTGGAATGGATTGTTTTCTCTTTCTAAAATACACTGTCATGTCTGAAATACTCCAAGGCATCAAATATAGAAGAAGGCAACAACTGAATGCAAAGACTGAACTACCTGTGCAAAATATATCCTGGCATTGTCTTTTTTGGAATGAATACAAAAATATTGGGTTTTTTATAGCATATGATAATGATCTGGTTCATTTCCTGCTCAGATTCTTGCCTAACAGTTAAACACTTTTTTTTTCATATGTATAACAAGCAGTTAAACATGCATCTTTGCATCCCAGCACAGTGTTTTCCATCTCTGTATAGGAAAGAAACTCTAGCTGGTTCTGCAATGACTTGGTCCATTCCCAGTAAAGTTCTTCCTTCCATTAAGAAAAAAAAAAAAGCAAAAAGCAAAAAAAATCCCACCACTTTTTCTGTGTATCAGCACTAGACAGACCTAAGTAAGAGGCATGTGACCATGCATTCTTCTCAGTGAGGCAAGACAAAGTTTGCTGGACCTTTCTTGCACTTAAGCACACGTACATGCATGTCTCTTTGCTCAGCCTCTCTTGAAGAAGCTTTTCCTCAGAGCTGAGCGACACTCTTTTTCCTCCTTGTAGGAAATTCCAGTGCTGGGATTTTAAATTCTAGCTTCCTTACAACAACCTGCTAGTGTTGACTTGCACCCACTGGGGTGTGACAGAGTGTTTTCTCCCCCAGTGAGCTGAAATGAAGTAGAAGCGATCTGACAGCAAATGTAAGAGACCCCATTCCTCTCTTTTCCCAACTCCCCATAATGCAGCCTATGCCTTGCAGTGTACTTGAAGACCCAAGCATTGGGGTATGTCCAACAGCCCTGGTGGCCAGGGACACACTAAGTGGGGGTGACATCATCTCAGCATGGGGAGGTCTGGTGCCTCCTTGGAGGTGCTTTTTGCTCTGACGGGAAAGCAGGAAAATCCTTGTTTTAAAATAGGCATAGTACCTCATTTTCTTAAAAACTGGAAATATGTTTTATATCTCTAAAGAAGCAGCTGGAAAGCCCGTAACAGGTGACCTCTACCATATAGTTCGAGATACAACAAAGCAAGCTGATCAACAAAACTGAAATGCAATATATATAGGCCGAAGGACGAAAGCTCTTCAAAAAGCTGAGTGGTACTTCAGAAAGCTACACAGAGGTATTTCCTGAAGGTATCTCAAAAATTGAAGAAGTAGCATTGTACATTGATAACTTTGAAGCAATTATCACTATGAAAATCACAGAAAATATATTAAAAGAAAATGTGATTTCCAGATTACATCTGTTTTAGGGGATGGATCCCCAGCAGCAAGCCTGTTTGTCCAGGTGATAGGAGATATATTTGGTCTGATCTCCGAGGTTCCAGTACCATGACTTTTGTGCTTCAGGTTCTTGAGTCCTACAGCCTGATTAGGCTCCCTGTGGAGTATCTGTGGAGATTCAGAGTTATAAATATGGGAAGCATAAGGGCTGATACAACCAAGGTAGCCTGTAGGAAAAGCTGTGGTCAGGGCTGCTCTGAGCAGCTTTATTATGGGTCTGCCTCCATGTATGGTACCCATCTTTGCATCTTCTCTGGGAGATGGACCCTTCCATAGGGATGCAGGAATCTCTGGGCAGCACTTGGAGGAAGTTATACTCAGCCAGATGCATATCCAGACAGACCTCTCCCCCACATGCACCAAGGGAGTTTCATTTGGTTTTGGTCTAAGTTTTACATTTTGCCTTACTCCCCGCAGCATACCAGGAAGTCTCGTGGCAGGCATGTTTGTACATGGACACCTCTTATCTTACTGAGTGTCCAGTGTTTGAGCTACCTGTCTGCATTCTTGACTAGTGTCCAGACCCACATGATTCTGGGAGCAAGAACCAATAGTTGGGGGGACCCATTCCAAGTGAGTTGTCTCAGAGTTCTCATTTGGGAGCAAAACACTTGTATTATGCTGATAATGGGATTTTGTGTATTTGTCATATTGGTTTTCAGAAGAGGTTGCCAAAAATTGCTGTAGTATTTACTGTTTCATAGCTCTGTATTAAAGGAAAATCCTAATGTTCCAGTGAGAAACAAATTGCTTTCACCCCACCTAAGAAAGTGCAATGTAAGAAAGGAACTGCATCATCCAGATTTGCTTTGCATGCAAGCTGCTTTCTGTTCATGCTGTTTCCTTGGGAGTCAAAATCTCAATAGGACTATTTTGGGAGAAACAAGGGCTTTTCTCTTGTTGAGTCATGGTGATACAACTGTTCTAGAGAATGAAAACTTTCCATATTATTAGAATGTCCTTTGATGTCTCAGCCTGCTATCTTCCCTGGTAGTTACTTCTCTGTTACAGCAGTAAATCAACACCACGTTATTCTGATTGGATGCTTTCAGAACGGAAATGATTGAAAAAAACCCCACAGCTCTGCTTCCTTGGCAGAAGCAGTCCCATAGTCTGACTTTGGAGTGAGTAACCTTTCACACAACATTATCATGCTTTGGTGCCACAAGGGAAGGGCAAGGATAGACTAGAAGGAAAAATAGTGGAATCTGCTGCTCTGCATTTAAATTTTCAGTCTGAAGATCTAACTAGGGGCCTTAGCTGCTGGCAGAATAGGCCTGATAGGGAACACAACGAAGTTAAAATAGTTTATTTTTCATTATAATGTTTCTTTTTGTTGAATACAATAAACACCCGAAGCCCTGCAAGTCAGATTAAAGCACAGGCACCAGCAGTGCATGCCAAGGCTCTGCTTCCATGATCACGAAAGGATGCCAAACTGTCCTGCTTTCAATTACATGTGTATCGTATCATACCTCCTGTTCCAAAGATGCAAGCACAGATTTGACCATTTCTCCTCACCAGCCATTTTGGGGAGGGAGGTTAGGAAAAACTGCCCAAGGTTCAGCCTGGCAGGCACTGCTGTGGCCACCAACACATCCTGTTTACCAGGGATAAGTACTGGGAAGCAGCTCTGTGCCGCTTGCAAAGATTTATTTTTTTTTCCTTTGCAAAGTGTTTCTTCTCATTTCGCAGGCTGGTCAATGGATTTGTGAGCTTCCCTCTCTTTTCTACTGCTTCTGCCTTTTCTGTGAGACGGGGGTCTGGGCCAAGGTGTTGTCTGAATTGAGCTCCTTCTGTACTGCTCACTCATATTTTCTTGGCAGAAAAGCTAAAAAGAGCTCTGAGTGCAGATACTGACATACAGGAAGAAAGAGAGGAAGCGAAGGGATGGGCTGCAGGATCCTCTCATGTGTGACTGGGAAGGCGAAGTCCTTTAAAGAGTGCAACACACCCAAATATTACTGAAGATGGAGGAGTTGGTACCCCTGGCTGGCAGGAAGGAGAGGGCTGCTGGGCTCTGACAACTGGAGTTTGATCCTAAAGCCACATTCCCTTGGGCTACACAACACAGCTGCAGAAAGAGGAGGTAGAGGGGATATAGCAGTGAACTAACCCTTGTAACTCTGATGGCAGCCTGACTGAGGACTAGTGTGGCCACCTTGGTTCATGGTTTTTGATCAAAAGAACCCTAGTAGGATTCTGTCCTGCATAAATATATTTCCCAGCTGAGGCAAATGTGTGCCTCTTGAGCTGCTGTGAGATAACCAGTAACATTTAAAGAAAGACAGCTTCAAAAATTATGACCACAGTTCTGTCTTAGTCCTATTAGTCTGCTGGCAAAGGCTTGTATATGTCTTTGCTTCGGATGCGGGCAATTACAGGAGCACGTTTGTTCCCTTCTGCTGGGAAAAAGGAACATACATGCACAGGTGGAAACATGTGCCTTTTGAAAACATTATAAAAGAAGAAGTGTAATAACAGATTTAACTTGGAGGGGAGAAATCACAAGATGCAATTTTGTTCAGTGTTAAACATGCAGTTACTGTGAAAAAAAAATGCAGATGAATGGTATTCTTGCCTTAAAAGACAGCAGTTTTCTCCTTCTTTGAACTCTCTAATTTTGAATGATGTTGCTCTGAGTCCAGGCTGCAGATGAGTTTGGAAGCTGATGCTCTGAGAGGCAACAGGCTGGTATCTCCCCTCTGTGTGATGGCAGCACGTGGAGGGCATTTCTGTCCACCTTAAGCATCCTTGGACGTTCCCAACTCCATATAACTGATAAATCCTGACAAATTGGCCTAGAATAAAAGAGAGGAAAGTTGTACTGCTTGTAGACCTTTTTCCCTACTGATGGAAATAAGCACAAGGCCCATCCTAATTTCTTGACTTTTTAATCAGCTCTTTGAAATAAGCTGCTTGATTTGTGAACTGCAGCATCAGAAGGTGGGCAGGGTTGCTCTGGTCCTCTTTTTCTGAGAGAAATCAGAAACCTGGCCCAGTTTGGAAGTGTGATGAGAATGGACTGAGCCTGGGTGTCAAGACAAAGTCAGTACTTCTGAAAACACAGCAGGTGCCTACCTAGAGTCTCCACAGATGTGTGATGCTAAAGCTGTAACTCGTAAAAACCCTTGCCTGCTATGCATTCAGTGAAGTGCACTGCCTCCTGTGTGGTGGTCTTCAACTATATTTAACTTTATCAAGGAGTTGCCATTTTGATGACAAGAACATATAGGAATGAGACAGGTCAAACTCAGAATTAACATTTTTTAACATTTTGAGAACAGAAAGTTTTCCCTTTTGAAGAACAAGTTCAGCTGAGAGGTGCTACAGGGAAGAGGTGGCTTTGGGGAAGTTCATGACATCCTTTCCCTAAAACATCATTTCCCTTCTCTGCTGTATCCCACAGCTGCTCTGTCTCTATTTTAAAATGTTGTTATGCTTATCATATATCATCTGTAACAGACAGAAAATACCAGGGTATCTCAATCTTTCAATTCCTCTTTTAGAAAACGTCAAGTTAATCTAAGTTTAGTTGGGACTAAAGTTGTTATGAGATGCACATGGGCTTCTGTCTGTGATTTGTCACCCTTGAGCACACAGATGCTGGCATCAGCCCCATGACACCTGGCCAAGCAGCAGGCAGGAATCGATCTGTCTGTCTGATCTCAGGCAGGTACCTCTCGCTGCAAGGGGGCAGCAGACTGTGACAATTTCTATACACACACACACACAAATTGGAAATTGCAGTAGGAAGTTTCAGTGTACTAATTTAATGGGTTTCCTTTTTAGACCTGGTAGGAAGACTCCCTGCCTCTTCCTGCATGCAGCGTGCTTGGCCATTTGACAAGCTGTGTGTTTCCATTCAGTCAGACTTGAGTAAATATCATCAATCCTCCCCTCTCAAAATTCCCTTGAATATTGACTGAGGGATACTTTCTTTCAGGCTGTGTCTTCTCATTCAGACAGAATATCATTCCTATTCTTAAACATTTTCTATTTGTTGATAATGTTTGACTGCCGTGTCCTAGGAAACAAAATAGTAGTGTTCCTCTAGTGCTCTCTTCGATTAAAAAATTTGACTCCTACATTTATGTCAATATAAAATATATATTTATATGTTGATTATATTTTACAGAACCTACACAACAAAATAATCTCACTGAGCTATGGCCTGTTGCTCAGTATAATTAACACCCTCTGGTGCATATCAGACAATGAGTATCAAAAGTCAGCATAGAGGGAGATGAAAGCAGTTCTGCCTAGGAACTATTTCTGTACTTCATGCTGGAGGAAGTGATTGTGAAAGAATGACTTTTGCTAAAGGGTTGCATCAGCCTTTCCAGTAATGGGTGATGACAGACAAAAGGAGAGAGATCTGCCACTGAATTTCAGCTTGTGAAGAAGAGTGCAAATATGATCTACGATCATTTTTGTGCCCCCCATCAGCATCAGCAATAGATGTGGTTGAAATGTTAGTTTTAAGGGCAGCTTTATGAGTGCTGGACAATAGCGTGCTCTTTAGAAGTCATGGTTTCCTTAGGGGAGAAGCTACTAAAGAAAAGCTGTGCAAAGAGGTACGCTTCAGTAGCTGAGCAGCTAGAAGATGCTGGGAAATTGTCAACATAAAATTTTGTGTGAGGAGCACGGACTGAAATGTTTTCTTGCTCCAGGACCATCTTCACATCAGACCTGCCAAGCATTTTCCAGATTTTGGTGTGCTTGCAGTTATGATGTGACCGCTTGAGCCTCAGGGTACACATTCAGTAGACGAAGAGACTGAAGCACAGCATGCAGTACACAAGGTAAGTACTTTCTGCATATTTGGGATTTGGGGATACTATTGGTCTGCAGAACTGGAGCTGTTTACAGCTGTTTGTGAGCTTTAATAAGTGACTTATTTTCTGGTGTAACCAATGGTGAAATGTTCTTTGGCACCCATGGCAGGAAATACAGCTCTTCTGTAAATTAAAATCAGTGTTCTAATCACATCCACTGTTTATAGAGTGATGGTAACATCCAATTCCCATCTACTACCAGTGTTGATTTACAGGAAAAGGCAATAGACTTGATATGTTGCATATCAGCATGTTTTATCTTTCTGGTAAAGAATGTGTATTTACACAGTGTATAAAAAGGTGTGCCAGGAGCCTTCACAACTCTGCTTTTTTTAAGCTCTGAGACTGATGAGACTCCATGCAGGGGACCCCAAAATCTTTTCCAGGAGAGTTTGCAATATCAGAAGCCACAACCCACTTAAAGGGCTGAGAGAGTGGGCATGGTCTGTTTGGACTTCTGCCTCAAAGATAGCGATACTAGATGGACAGGCTAACACTGTGAAGGTTGTAAGCATTTAGAATCACAGAATAATTTAGGTTAAGATCATAGAGTCTAACCATTAACCAAATACTGTCAAGTCCATAACTAAATCATGTCCCTATGTGCCATGTCTACAAATCTCTTAAACACCTCCAGGCATGGTGACTCAACCACTTCTCTCAGGAGCTTGTTTCAATGCTTGACAACTGATTCAATGAAGAAATACTTCCTAATATCCAATCTAAACCTCCCCTGGTGCAACTTGAACTTGTTTCCTCCTGTCCTATCACTTGTTATATGGGAGAAGAGATCAACACCCACTTCACCACAACCTCCTTTCAGGTAGCTGTAAAGAGTGATAAGGTCTCCTCCGAGACTCCTTTTCTCCAGACAAAACAATCCCCTCTCCCTCAGCCACTCCTTGTTAGGCTTTTACTCTAGACCTTTCACCAGCTTTGCTGTCCTTCTTTGCACCCTGTCTAGCACCTGAATGTCTTTCTTGTAGTGAGAAGCCCTAAACTGAAAGCAGTATTAGAGGTGTGACCAGTGGATCACAGGAGTACAGGAAGATCTTCACTTCTCTAGAACTGCTGGCCACATCATTTCTGATACAAACCAGAGTGCTACTGGCTTTCTTGGCCTCCTGGACACACTGCTGGTTCATATTCAGCTAGCTGTTGACCAGTACCTCCAGGTTCTTTTTCACCAGGCAGCTTTCTGACTACTCTTGCCCAAGCCTGTAGTGTTACATGGGACTGTTGTGATCAAAGTGCAGGACCCAGCCTTGTGGAATGTCATATAACCGGACTTGGCCTATCAATCCAGCCTGTCCAGATGAATTTGAAGAGACTTTGTACCCTGAAGCAGATCAACATTCCTGCCCACCTTGGTGTCATCTACAAACTTATAGAAGATGTGCTTGATCCCCTTATGCACTGTATTCCCCTCTTTAGGGTTGAAACATGCAAATATAGCTTTGTTGCTGTAAGGGAATAATGCCATAGTCAATGTGTGTATGAAAAGGCAGGACAGTTCTTTATGTCTGTTGAGACATAATGTGGCTGTACTCCAGAGATGAGTAGCATGCCATGTATACAGGGCTGATCACCTGAAGCAGGAGGGGAAGACTGATGCCACAGGACAACTCTTATAAGAAAAAAACCCAAACTTGAATCTGAACTTCCTAATAAAATTACACAGATAGTCATTTTTTTCCCAGTTGCTGTTCAAACTAAAAATCAACACATCCTTCCCTCTTTTCTATTTCCTACAGCAAAATGCTGACCCAAACAAAACACAAATCAAGAATTATACACATCTGGCAAGTGTGGACCATCTACATGGTCTTAGCTGCAAACCTTTCTGAAGAGCAAGCACTGAAGCAGACTTGTCCTTCATGTGATGCCACTCAGCTTTGCAACTGCTCTTCCATGGGCTTGGACTTTATTCCCCCAGGACTCACAGCCAAGATGACAGTGTTAAACCTGTCCCACAACAGGATAAAGCACATCCGATCCCAGGATCTGCAGCAGGCTGTGAACTTGAGAGCCCTGCTACTGCAGTCCAATGAAATCAGCTCAATAGACGAGGACTCGTTTGTCTCTCTTGGGAAACTAAAGCTCTTGGATTTATCAAACAACAGCCTGACTTACTTGTCCCCTGTGTGGTTTGGGCACCTTTTTTCCCTGCAACACCTCCACCTTCAAGGGAACTCATACAGAGACCTGGGGGAAAGCTCCCCCTTTTCTAGGCTGAGGAACTTGAGTTCTCTCTACCTGGGCAATGCGGGGTTCTCCACGATAAGGCAAAGGAACTTTGAGGGCATTGTGTTTCTTGACAAGTTGTGGATTGATGGTGTCAGTCTCAGTCAGTATGAACCTGGAAGTTTGAAACTGATTCAGAAGATAAATCACCTGATCATAAACCTAAGAAATACGACTGTATTCTCAGCAATTGTCAGGGATATTCTGCACACAGTCACTTGGTTAGAAGTGAGAGAAATCAGATTAGAAATTGATAAAAAAAGCTTGGTGCAGAACTCTACACTTCCTTTTAAGATACGAAAACTTACATTTAGAGATGCTTCTTTCACAGATCAATATATTAGCCGAATAATAGTTTTGCTGAAGGAAATCACATCTTTGCAAGAGTTAGAGGCAATTGACTGTGTGCTTGAGGGGAAAGGAGAATGGGATACTGAAGAAATTGCAAGCAGCGGGCAAAGTTTTGTTGAAACAGTATCAATAATAAATATAATGATTCAGAATTTTCACTTGTTTTTTGACCTAGAAGGTATGGAATCACAAATAAACAAACTGAAAAGACTCACCATTGCAAGCTCTAGAGTCTTCATGGTACCATGCAAACTTGCAAGACATTTTTCATCACTTCTGTATCTGGACTTCCATGACAATTTGCTTGTAAATAATCGCTTAGATGAGACAATCTGTGAATCTGCTTGGCCTTCTTTGCAAACTTTAAATCTAAGTCAAAACTCTCTGAAATCTCTAAAACAGACTGCAAATTCTGTAACTCATTTACACAACCTGATTAATCTTGACATTAGCCAAAATAATTTTGTTGAGATTCCAGATGTGTGTGAATGGCCAAAAAACCTGAAACATTTAAACCTCTCCAGCACTCAGATTTCTAAACTAACGACTTGCATTCCCACAACACTGGAAGTTTTAGATGTTAGTGCTAACAACCTGGAGGAATTTGGACTGCAACTCCCATTTCTCAAAGAGCTGTACCTTGCCAAAAACCGGCTGAAGACCTTGCCTGGTGCTGCACCCATCCCCAACATAGTGGCCATGACAATCAGCAGAAACAAACTCAACAGTTTCTCCAGAGAAGAGTTTGAGTCCTTCAAGAAAATGGAGCTGCTGGATGCCAGTGACAACAACTTCATCTGTTCCTGTGACTTCCTCTCCTTCATCCATCACGAGGCCAGGATAGAGCAGATGCTGGTGGGGTGGCCAGACAAGTACATCTGTGACTCTCCCCTGGCAGTGAGAGGGGCACAGGTTGGAGCTGTGCACCTCTCCCTGATGGAGTGCCACAGGACCCTCATGGTGTCCTTGATGTGTGCCCTGGTGTTTCTGGTCATCCTCATCCTCGTGGCCATCGGCTACAAGTACCACGCAGTGTGGTACCTGAGAATGACGTGGGCATGGCTCCAAGCCAAGCGGAAGCCCAAACGAGCCCTTGCCAAGGACATCTGCTACGATGCTTTTGTCTCCTACAGTGAGAATGACTCTGACTGGGTTGAGAACATAATGGTGCGGGAGCTGGAGCAGGCCTGCCCTCCCTTTCGGCTCTGCCTCCACAAGCGGGACTTTGTGCCTGGGAAGTGGATTGTGGACAACATCATTGACTCCATAGAGAAGAGTCACAAGACGCTTTTTGTGCTGTCGGAGCACTTTGTGCGCAGTGAGTGGTGCAAATATGAGCTGGACTTTTCGCACTTCCGTCTCTTTGATGAGAACAACGATTCAGCAATTCTTGTCCTCTTGGAGCCCATCCAGAGCGAAACAATTCCCAAGAGGTTCTGCAAGCTGCGGAAGATTATGAACACAAGGACTTACCTGGAGTGGCCTCCGGGAGAAGAACAGCAGGGAATATTTTGGGAAAACTTGAAACGAGCCTTGAAATCATAGAACAAGTCAGCAGCGACCCTTTCATTAAATTTCCATAAAGAATCTATGTCAAAATTTCTTCCTGCTAAGAAATTTTTCTTTCTTATTTTTCTGCCTAAGGAGATCGGCTTTGTTTTGTATAGAAATAATCATATTCTTACTAAATGAGAATAACCCACGTAAGGTTTTCCAGCAATTTGATAGTGTAATCTTTCAAACCCCTCCCAGTAACTATGATGTTTGGAAGCCATATTGGACTTCATATACATTCCTAAATACATTTAACTGAATGTAGAGTATCGCTGTACTCTTTCTTCCTGTTACCACATCCCCAAACAGTTCCTTATAATTCTTGTGTAATTTACAAAGGAAAATAAAAGCTAAGTGCTTCAGTACTCCCCAGTGTCTGTTGCTCTCCCTTAATTTATTTTCAGTGCCATCATGCATAGCATGGTAATTACAATTAAATAATGGGGGTTGAAAAAGAGTGCTTATGTTAAAATAAGCTGTCTGAAGACTTATCATTGCTGTGTGACACAGAAAAAAGACAATATTGAATCAGTACGTCCATTCATAGGTCTGTTATATTAACTAATTGCACCAGAGTAAATACTGCCATGCACAGATTGGGGCTTACTCAACACCTGTGAAGGAAGCATCTTGTACAAGGATGGTGAAATTTAGAGGCATTAAATCGTTACTGTGTTTTGGATTTTTTTCTTCTTTCCTTAGGCTCCTTCATCCTGTGTATGCTTGTTTCTCCCTTCATGGTCACCACCTATTGTACCTATGCAGAAACAGCTGAGGCTGCCTATTTTGGGGGCAGCCGGATGTGTTTCTAATGAGCTGGCTAGAAGGTTCTGAAGACTGACTTACTCCTTGCTTCTGCTCTTTGGGCAGCACATTTAAGTAATCATCAAGCCATGCATGCCTTACAGCTCTACTTAGCTTCCTTTATAACCAGTGCAGAAAATCACACTGTGAAGAGGTAATTTATCTTTCTACTTCTGTACGAGGTACCCCCTAGAACTGCTGTATTGCTATTCACTAGCTACAAGGGAAATCTAGAGAACAACCAGATGCAGATGTTTATATTAGGATAGCCGGTTCTACCCTGAGTGCCTGGAGTTACAGCTGTGGGGTTTTTTGTGCTCTTGTGGAAACCTGAAATTGTCTCTGAGGGCATAAAGTTGGCTTCTCTAACTCAGCGCTTCCATGCTGCATTATGCTTATGTTGCTGAGGCTTAAATACAGGAGAGTCTAAATGAATCTTGATTAAACTTTATACATGCAATTATTTTGTGGTGAAATACCAAAGCATTGGAATGTGAACTAAGAAGTTGAAAATGTGGGAAATTTGCTTACACACACACACACTCTATGTTGGTATATCTGTTTATGTGCCTATGCATATGTATATATTCATGCTCCTGTGGGTATGTGCATACATATATGCATATAAGATGATAGTTTCTGTGGCTGTAGCCTGCAAACGTCACTTTCAGTTCTGTTTTCCTGTTATAGTTATATCTGTAGAGTTAGGCCCAAGTCTACTACAAAAGGATTTTTTTGTTCACTATCTTGGTTAAAAATAGCTCCAGGGATAATTAAGGCTGGAATGCAGGTAAGTGACGAGTGAATTATCCAACAGCAAACACTGAGCACCAATTAAACAGATTAGGAGACCGAGTGCCTACAGGTAAGGAGGAAAATATATCTTGCTGGTCATTTCAAAGCATGAGTCTGAGAGAGAGGTAGGAGAGAGGTGACTTTCGCACATTATGCTCCTATCATGGACCCAGACCTTAATGGGATGGCACATTTAAAAGAACTCTAGTGTTACTTCTCTTATACCAATCAGATCCCCTAGGTGGGAATCCCCCTGTTTACATAGCGGAGGCAGAGAAATGAAATGGGAAGGAAGCAGCAGCATGAGAGGAAGCTGGGTGAAGAGTGACTGATGTGACAGAGCTGAAACACAACACAGGTTAACTGGCAAGCAGTGACTGGAGCTGGCATCCCCACAAATCCTTTCTGCACAGAGGTGAGTTTGCAGGCACGTGGATGCTGGAGATGCAGGGTAAGAGGGCAGAGCTGCAGCCAGGAGGGAGCACTGAGAAGATGCTATCTAATCTCTGCCACAAAGTTCTTCTCTTTTGCATAGGGGATTCAGAATACCTGGGGATGCTGGGCCAGAGACAGCTCCTGCAGGAGTGCATAGCAGAGAGGGATTTGTGGCTGCCACTAAAAGTGGAGCAGGCAGGAGCATCTGCAGGCAGCTAGCAGGACTGCGTGGCGGGCAGTCAGCAAAAGGAAAAGCTCCCCAGGAGAGCCATGACATGCTGATAGGAGCAATTTCCTTCAGGAAAGCGGGGAGAGGAAAATAGCAAATGAAAAAGACAGACTGGATTGAATTGTGCCATTTCTGCTGAACTTCCATGTGGGAGGGTGTGCTTTGTCCCATTTGTACATTGTCCCACTTGTGTGTTGATGCTGGCTGCCCAGGGAAGGCTGGGACTGAAGTTGACCTGTGTTTTAGCAATTCGACAAGGAAAGAGCTCATTGAGCACTTACGTTGGGCCAGTGGGATCAGCTGCCTTCTTACCTAACTCTGCCCTGTTGCACATCTTCTGTGTTGGAAACAAGAAAGGGCACACTTATATATGTATTTGTATGTGTGTATACTAGAGATAGATTTTGATTGACCTGGTTTCCTGGTTGTTTCTAATAGTAAGCATTTTGATGACGACTTTAAAAATCCCACTTAAATTTGTGGCTCGTGAAACTCATCTTACTCGTAGCTCTGCTGCTATGGCCTACAGCACTGTGCTATTCAACTAGACCTGCAGAACCAAAAAAGCTCCATAAGAGAGTCCAGTTGGACAGAAGGTGAGTGTGACTACAGATTGCAAGGTTTTGGGTGAGTCACATGGACAAATATTTAGGTACCTAAACTGTGGTGCTTCATTTTAAGTTGATGGTGTAATTTCTCTTGGAGACATCATGTCTTAATGTAGGTGTTCAAAAGACATGATATGAATCACCCTTGACAGCTGCTATTTTTCTCCACTGACTTTGGAGGACACGGTTGGTGACCAGCTCAGCTGTGGGTATCTAAAGACAGGGGAGAGGACTATGTCTGTCAAGATCCAAAGCTCCACATCAGTGAGAGACAGAGATTAAATGAAAATAACATGAGAAATCAAAATGTTTATGGTCCTTCAGGTGAGAAGAGATGGAATGATTGACAAAATTATCCACAATTTTTTGTCCTCTCCCTGTACACCCAAACAATCTCAGCTAATTCTGCCCCTTTTGAATAATTTTAAGCAAGTCTGCCTAAAGATAGTGGAAACATAGGACTTGCCTGTATAAAGTTTTCTGTGTGGGCCAGCTATTGTAAAACAAATTACAGTATGAATTCAAAGTACAGTAGAACTTTTGCACAGTCTCAGTGGGATGATTGAAGCAGAAAATACTCCTCAGTGAGCCAACCTAATACAAATTAACCTGTTACAGAACCCATGACGATCTTTGAGAACCTGTCTTGATAGAATTGGGAACTGTTTGGTCTTCTTTGGGGTTGGCTCACTTTTTTCACTGTCAGTAAGACAACCTAGGAGTTTTGTGACACACTGGGGAAAAGTATGCTTTTAAAGTGCTGTTTTATCCTTTCCAAGAAAGCATAAACAAAAAGGGGGTTTAATTCAATATGTAAAATGGGGTTTGAATGAAAAGAAGCCCTCTCAGACTTCAAGAATTGCTTTTCTGGCTCCTCAGAGGGACAGAAGAACTACAGTCACCTTGTTGAGAGTAAGCATGAGTTAGAGGTAGCAAGCTCTGTAACACAAAAAGCCATGTCAAATCAGTACATGAAAGGCGTGGCTGTGAGAGAAAAGAGAATTGATGTAGGATCCATAGCTGTGTGGCTCCTTTTGAATCATTTCAGTCCAGAAGATGAGGAACAGGCTGTGAGGCTGGAAAAAAAAGAGGATCTATCCAGGCAGCTGATCTACAGGAGACTCCGAAAGCCCCTCAGACTTCCTCATGGTTGGGCCTGACCTGACTGCCACAAAGACCCAAAGCAGAGAAAGCCACAGGCAGAGGAGAAGGCTGTGAAGTGAAAAGGAACAGCTAAGGGCTGGTTAAATATTCACAGATCTGGATGAAAAGACCTAAGGTAGCTGTAAAGGGGAGGATGTACGGGAACTATTTCCTAAACAGGTAAAGTTTAATAACAAAGTTGAGGTTACTTAGATATTTAGCTTACTCTGCAAAAGATATGCTCATTTGTTAATTGACTTCACAGTCCTCATTCCAAAATAAGAAAACATTGGGGAAAAGAAGTAAATTCAGTGTACTTAGCATTTAACAAAAGATTCTGAAACATTTATGTAAAATTTACCTTGTTTTGACTAATTGTTTCACCTCTAAACAGTATTAAAATCAAATATATTTAAGAGCCTTGAACAGGAAATTGTTATGTTCTAGCTATATCCAAAATGTAGCTTCTTCAAAACTAACTTTTAAATTTACTTTGATTGTTTTACATATTTTAGGCAAAATAATGACTAAATACATCTGGCGAGCGTGGACCATCTACATGGTCTTAGCTGCAAGCCTTTC
>WAAB01001669.1:57045-103510 GCA_013389865.1 Piaya cayana | reverse complement strand
AACCTTATCCCATTGGACTCAGCCCAGCAGTCCAGCCTGTTTAGATCCCTTTGTAGAGCCTCCCTACCCTCCAGCAGACTGACACTTCCACCCAGCTTAGTGTCATCTGCAGACTTGCTAAGGGTATATATATGTGTATATATACACATATATATGTGTATATATACATATGTGTGTATATATATATATAGTCTTTGAATCTAACACCATACAGATATGAAAAGGGTGTTTTCTACCCTTCTGCTCTCCCTGTAAGCAAAGTCCAGAAAACCTAGTAGTCAGAGAGCATCCTACATAAGACATGCTGCTGTCAACTGCAAATAAGTTTTCTCAAGAAAATTGCTGAGTTGTCTCTAATTGCTGAAAAAGTGGAATAAGTGGGAGGCACTGGCACTAGGCTCTTCCTTTAGAGATTATTTAAAAAGAAAGAGGTATCTTAAATGGTAAGTACCTTGCAATCACTATAAACTTCAGATGAACACTAGCAGATTGAATCTGGTTGTCTAAAGAGACAACTAACTTCTATATCTGTGCAGGGCATAGGATGTTTTCAGGCAGGTACAGAAGCAGATCTCGAAAACCTTCACATGGAAATGTCTACAGCATTTTGCTGTATCTGTGATTAGAACGTGCCCAAGTTAGTGTTCTCATTGTGATGTTTTGGTCTTGAGCTTCTAACAAGTACAAAAATCTCTGTTCAGACACCTCAATATTTGTAATTGAGTTGGTACTTTGTAATTCTCATGTCACAGTTTGTTATCTGTTGTGTTACAGCTTTTAGAAGGTTTTTCTCCACAGAGCAAATGTGTCAATGGGAGCAGTTCTCCCGTCCTTTGCTAGCCATTGAGAAGGCTGAGGACAAGCATTCTTCCATTACATTCAGAATTAGGCAACTCTGACAGTGCAGTGGAGAGATATATATACATTTACATGCATTTTTGCATGTACGAACACAGATATAACACATAATGAGAATTCCATCTAAGCAAAGCCACCCTCTTTCTATGTACTGAAGTTTGCTCTTACTTTCTTCTGCTTAAGTTTGGTTTTGGTTTGTTTTATTGTCCATCATTTCCTGGGTTTAGCATCTAAACCTTACCTTCTTCTGTAGATCACTTCATGCAATCTCTGTTTAATTCTCCTATGTTTTAAAGTGTAAGTTAAGACAATCTGTATTCCTAATGACAGTGAAAAGATTCTTAAAATACTGACCATAGTTTGCCCAAGTACAAAAGCTACATCAGCTGAGCTGATTACATTTTAGGGCCAGCTTCTCTGAATCCTAAGCAGGACTGCCCATTCTTGAATATATTTGCTGTGTTTCATTTCTTCATAGTCTGGACAGGGTAGTACAGATGTTAAACATTTTGCCACTAAGCAGTGAGACATAGGAATCCACTTTGATATGTTGGTTTTAATTTTGTTGGTGTTTTTTTTAAAGAACATAAAAAATAGGTGGTCAGGGAGTACAACTTTGTCCTGTATTTAAGAAGCTGGTTATCAGAAGCTGGAACTTTAGAGCATGGTGACAGTAAGTCAAAGAGGACTTAATATAATTCTTCCTCATATAGGCTGATAAGACTCCTAAGCACACTAAACATTGCTGCAGTCAGAGGTTTTTGTCAATAGTTCTTGGAAGATGAAGGAGTCACTACATAGCAGGTCTTGAAAGGGGGCAGAGAAAATTCCGCAGTCAGAATTCCAACTGGAAGCCACTAGCAATATATTTAATAGTGAAACAAGCTTAAAATATCAGCACTTTCTTTTCCTCTTTTTAAAAGAGATATTCATAATAAGAAAATAAGTCCTAATTTTCTAGCAGAATCTTCCCATTAAAGGCAGTAATTTATTTTAATTCTTACTTTCAGAAATAAAAAAATTGGTTTAATAGCATGCTGTATAATTTTGCTGTAATGCAAAAAAGGATGCTATCCTCTACAATCTTTTAAAATTAGGATAATGTCAATCATTGTAGACAGGTAAATATCCAACATTTTGCATTCTCACTAATGATCTTAATCCTATTCTACACCAAATAAGTTATTAGTGTCCTGGATATGGATGTGGATGATGCTCTCTGGTTGCCAAACCACCATATAGCAGAGCCAGTCCAAAAGTTATCTGTACAATACATGTGCATTTCCACCAAATCTATTGTTATGGGAGCTGGAGAGAAAATTCAACAATAGGTAAATTAAAGAAAATGTATTGGATTAACATTTTGAAATGTCTTCTTTTCAGCTTCCCTAATTTACTTACTTTTTTGGGGAGAGGTAAAATTAAATTTAAATAGTCTCCTCACTTATGTTTAAAATAGCCTTCAAAAAAGTAAGTCAAACTTTGCTTCCACTCAAGCAGGTTTCTACAGATACAACAGCTGTTCTTCAACTATTATTTCATGTCATTTACTACCTACTAAGTGAGGGTGGAAGGGGAGAAAACCAGCTGAATGTGGTTTGTATCAATTTTGTTATTTCTTAAAAGCAAAATGCACTCCATAATCTTTCTAAAACTACTATTTATATTCTTTAAAATGTTCCTCTCATTATAGAAATGATTTCCGGATGTCTTAAAATCAAGAAGGAAAATATGTATGCACTTTTCCTAGCTAGCTTGGGGTCTTAGATAAGATAGAGCCAAACAGAACAATCATCTTCCCTAAATACTGTTGTTCCTTAATAATAATAATAATTGGATTTCCATTCATTTAATGTGGCCATCTCATTGTCTACTGTAGATCTAAACAAGAATTTTCAAGCAATCAGTCGGGGGTTTAGAAAATCCAAATCAAAAGCATACTTATTAGGGAAAGGATATGAATTTAAGGATACGGGCTTAACATCCGTTTCAAATCAACTTTATCAGGGCAGTATGGGCAAGTCTGATTCTTGCCAGCGTTGCACCAACCACAGACACAAAATTATCAGAACTTGGTATTGTTAAGGAATCTTTCAAATATAAACAAGTCCCAGTGTATACATTTGTAAACCTAATCAAACCATCAACAGATAATTTTAATGACTGGTTATACATACTGCCTTGGTTTACTACTGATCATTTTCAAATGACTTTAAGATTTTAGAATATTTAGAATTATTTTGAAGTTGAATCCAATGTCCTGAAAATCCAGACTACTATTAATATTTTCCAGCTCAGAAGAAGCCAGATTACTTTGATGAACTGCACAAGGGAGTGATTAATAACAATGTCCCAGCACATATGCAACACCTTTCATTTCAGTTTCTGGAATGCAAAATGCCGAGCTGTTTGTTAGGTACCCCCAAGTACCTGGGGGGTCTTCTGTCAGGCTGTACATTATATACATGTCATCTTTTGAGAAGGGCTCCACATTTGCCTTAAAAATACCCAACCAGAAAACCGTAGGCACAGCAAGAGGAAATCCTCTGCAGTACACAGGAGTTTGAATTAGCTACCCTGACCTATGGGTCAGCCTGCCTGGTTTACTCCTACTGCCAGGCACATCCATATAGAGGGTGCACAAAGTACCTGGAAGGAGGATTTAGGCCTGAAACTGTAAGTTTATGGTCACTCTGGCAGCATTTTGTCTGTCAAAAGCTGCGTGGCCTCAGCTTGTGTCACAGGACTGAAGCGTATTTCATGCTCCTATTTTTAATTTTGTGCTATGTTGTTTCTGAATGTGGTTTTGGTTCTTTTTTTTTCCCCTTGGTGTTTATTGCCGCTGTTATTATTTTTTAATAGAGCATAAAAGAGGAGAAAACAACAGTTCCATAATTACATGGAAAGGGTACACATGATTACAGGACAGCTGGTAGGTATTTTCAATGATTCCTTCCTTCCTTTATCCCCACAAAAATTTTCTTCCCGCAGACTGTGCAATGGACTTTCTCATTGGACAAATTTCTTGTTGGTATGTCACTGATGTTGTAAAACTGTCAAGATCAAGTTTATAGGAAAGAAAGAAGCCAAAGAGCAACAAAATATTTGCTTAGAGTCAAGGCTGCATAAACACATTTTAAGTGCCATCAAAGATAAGACATCATGAATATGGCTACATTTGCGTTGATTTACAAGTGCCAGGATATTACCAGGTAACAATTAAGATTTTATTGCTTATACAAGAGTGTTAGCAACTGTCTACTTGATTTTAAGCAACAGGGACAAAAGAGAATTTTGTTGATATAATCACCTTATTTGGAAAGGGAAGTAAAGAACTATAAAAAGCAAAGGTCAAGAGGAGTATTTTGCAGACTTCGGAGAAGTGAAAAACTCATCTTCCTGTGGCAATTAGGAAAATGTTGTAGTCTCTTGTACAGAGGGACCAGCCTGCTGGAAACCCCAGATCAGTCCCTGCCATATGTCACTTGTTACTGCTTCATTAAGACTGTTCCTCTGATGATAAGATTGACAAGGGAGTTCCACAGTTTGTCTATGTCCACAAGGACAGGGAAAGTGAGGTTAGTTTCCTGTAACGGTAAGTATCCAGTAAACCATATGCTCATGAACCAAGGGGCACAAGAGATTCAAGAGCTCACTTACAGTTCTTGCAAGAGGTATTCAGGGTGATGCTCCCAGCACTTGCACCAGTGGTGGAAGCCATGTAGTCAGAACAAATCTCTGCAACGTACCTTCCCACCGCTCTATAATACAGTCTGTAAAAAACCCAGCACCATACCAAAATCCACGGAGTCAGCAGATTTAATTCTGTCATAAAATCACACTCGAAAGGGCACTTGGGTAAGTTTATTCTTGATGTAAATGCCAGAATAAAATATCAACAAGATTTTTACTCTAGTTAGCTCCTGTTTCCTTCAAAGCACAGGTTTACTTTCATTTTCTTTTGCAACAGCAGACACCCTGGCACTTGACGGCAAGCAATACTGAAAGTAGGCTATGAACTGCTTTTGGAGGCACAGCTAGTCAGCTTTGTTAGAGGAAGTTCAAGCTGACGTATTTTCTTATAGAAAGGAAACGTTATTAGGATCTTATTTTACAGAACATTTAGGTATCTTTCATTGTTTTGCAGAAGCAACAAGATCAAGCAAATCTCAATAAGGTGAAAGATGCCAGTTAAAGAAATGTTAAGTTTCTGCAGCTGAAAGAGCCCATTGCCCTCCTTAATGCAAATTCCTTGGACTAAAATTTTCGCTAAATGGCAAGAAGTGGTATTTAACCCCCTACCTCAAAAAACCCTCAACCCAATAGAGACTGCAGTAATGTTAGTATCTCTTGCCATCTTTCTGAGACTATATATGTTACAGGTCTTGGGAGACTAAAATCTCTCTACCTAATACTCATAGAATTAGAACTTCTCAACATTAAAAAAGACTTGCCGTTTCTGCTGCAACAGGGAACAAAGTAAGAACCTTTAAAATAGAGCTAACAATTTTTATATTTAAGTCTTTAAAATGCACTGGTAGAGGAATTTACCTGGGTAAATAAAATACCTCAAATGAATAAAGCCTAACAGTACTGGTAACACACGACTGTTAAGTTTTCCAAGATTTTTCCATCAGAGCAATGTACAGTTGGGTTCACCAATTATACAATGTATGGGCAATAAATCTGAAATGAACAGCTGATTTATGTACATACATTATCTCCAATACCTCCAAGAAGTGTTGGACTTACAGCAGATGCATTATGTAGTTGATCTATATGCTCTTGGGGAATCCTTGGAATTTCTGGTCAGACAGTGCCTCAATCAGAGTCCAGCACAATATCTCTTTCTGGGCTGCTGGTAAGACAGAAATCCTGGACAAACATAAAGAACATCCAAATTCTACCTCAGCAAAAATTCTAGCAGGATTAAGTGGTTAGGTCAAGAATCATCTGGACATGCAGTATTGTCTTTGGCAACAGTCAAAACAAAAAGAGAAGCAACCCATAGTGACTTAGTCTAGCAGAGTGGGAAATCATAATTATCAGAAAGAATTACAATGGGTTTTTTTCATATGAACACACTTATCTACTTCTATCCTTTATGTCAAGACTTTTTATGTCTCAACTCCTTCAGGCACACAAATGAAGGACTGAGGATTAACTCAGCAGTTAAATTAGCAGATTAAATGAGTGAATACAGTGGCTGTATTAAGTTTAACATGTTTGTCCTCTCTTCACACCACAAAAACAAGTTGTAAAATTACTAAATATCAGACTTCAGATGAACTACACAATAGTAAAAATCAAGAGGTAAAAGACAACCTAGAGCTACACAATGTAAAAGAGATTTCATATGTTGAGGTGGTGAGGTGAACAGAACAGCCTGGACCAATCTCACTACAAACAACATAAAATCTATCAAATAGGAAATAATTAGAGTTGCCAATCCAAATTTTACCTGGAGATACCTACATAAAGAATAAATTAAATCCAAGCATGGTAAACATCATAGCTAGATAACCCACAATTCCAACTGCATAAATAGGTTCATAGATCAGGAGGACCCATTTGTAGACCAACCTATGAATAAGAGAAAAGAAAGACTGCTCGAGTTCTTGTGTATTTTGCAAAGTGGCACAAAATGCCACATATGGATCTTCTACTGAAGTATTGTTATAAATTCAGTGGAAGTTTTGCACTTTTATGTTTCTCCCTTACTTAAGATGAATAAAAATATATACTACAAGAAAAAGTACAGGCGAAAAAGAAAAGAAGCCATTTTGTTTTGCTTCAGTCTTCACAAGAAATGGTAATTGTGAACAGATTTCTAGCAACTAAAACTAACAGCTGGGAATCACACAGGAGGGAGACACAGGCCAGAGCAGGACAAGAACGGGTATAAAACAACTGATGTAAATTAGATAAAGTCAAGTCAATATGTTACCTGTGAAACTGATCTATAATACCTAAAAGTTAGCAGAGCAATCTCTAAACTATTAATGATTGCCTTTGTGAGTCCACAGTGGAGAATCGGAGAAGGAAGTATACAGATCTCTCTTTAGGGGGGAATAGGAGGCTTTAAGGAATAAATTCAGACTATTTGGAATATATACCAAATTGAGCTCATCATGCTTAGTAACACCTTGGATAACTGCTGATAGTAAAAGTCTGTAGAATGAAAAACTGAGGTAGAACTGATGGGATTCAATTTAATTTTAGCTCTTGTTTTATTATTTTTCATTTTCATACAATGTTTGAAAAACACTGTTTTAAAGGAACTTATTCTAGGGAAATTCTTGTTTATTTTTCTCCTTCTACAGCTTCCCTTTAAGAAATAATACCAAAAAAAGAAACCCAAAACCAAACCAAAGGCAAAACCAATAAAAAAGGATATATTGTGGTGGTCTTCCCAAGAGAAGCTTTTAGGTCGCTTTGAAATTGATATAACTAGTAATAACGGAGAGCATTCCCCACATGGACAGGGACCCCGTATCCCATCCTCAAAAACTTAAACTGTGTATGAATAGAATTAATGCTACTGATAAAACAATTAAAGTTTGTTTTCTTACTCAAATTTTGCTATATATGGTGACCTCAGGGCTAAAGCTATGGGAGCAAATTTTCTGAAACTGGTGGAGGCAGTTTGGCTTTTAAACCTTAGAGCTTCTCTCATCAACTTTCAAAAAGGCACATCTGGCTGCATTAATTTTGGATGCTGTTCAGTTACATGACTGCACTACTGAAGGTTTTTCTTGAAGACTCTTTCTACGGCACAAAACCAGCAAAATGCTCTGGATTAAACTTTTAAAACTTTTTTTTCTCAGCAAAATCATATCAAGCTTAATATATACATTTTCTTGATTTACCCACAGTGATGAGATATTCTACTTCTTTTCCAATAAACAAATATTTGAAATTTATTGAAGAATCAAAAGCCCTGCAATGTCAGTTTTCTACATGATTACATTTATAAACTGTGAATTTGGGATTGTGGGAGCCCGATGATGACAAAGACAGAGAAAGATTAACTTTAATATGTTTGTGGAGTCAGCTCCTGCATCTTTACAGAAAGGTTGCTAAAAATAATTTAAAAAATCTGAAGGGAGACAGTTTTCAAATTAATGTTTGGTTTGGGGCAGGAGGATATCTAAAAAGCAAATAAAGAACACAATTCATCTAGTGTAAAAAGCTATTTCTATGGAAGATTAATCTGTTTCCTTAACCCAAAAAGTAGAATTCTAAAGGAATGTGTGTTACCCCCTGTGAAACTTAACACAGTGTTGCCACTGAAACAGAAGTGGATTCTTCCTCTTCTCGTAATAAAAAGGAGAAGCTATTAAAAAATCCCCCCAAAACTCAGAAAGCATGCAGCTATTGAGCAAACTGGTATTTCACAATATTAGTTTAAATAAGTTAACAGACAGAAACACCTGAAAAATATAATGACATAACATTGTTAGATCACATTGCTGTTATACATTTCTCCACCCTGGAGACCTGGCTTCACAGGACCATGGCTTGCTGCTTGTGACCATAAAAGTGGCAGAGCTCCTTCCATGCCACACAGCCCTTCTGGCATGACACGGGTCAGTGGTCCCTATACCTCCCTGATCACAGAGCCTGAGGTCTCTCGCCCTGTAGTGGAAGCCACCAAAGACTCCCTGTTGCCTGTCTGCCTTGCTACTGTCCAGTGTGACCCCTCTCCGAAGTGTACTGTGGGTTGCTTTTTTTATCAGTAGACTGAAAGTGAAGTTTGAATTTAAATGGTAAAGCCAAAAATGAATGGGCACACTTCTTCAGAAAGTAGCTACTTTCTAATACAAAACCATAACAGAACTTTATTATTAGTTTAGCTGCAAAATGAAATGCCAATTAATTAAAAATTGGCTTCCCAACCTTCTCTTAGGTGATGCTGGAATAATATTGTTTAAAATTTCCCTATTGATTTTTATATCTTCCAGATTGTTAATTCTAACACTATGAACCTACATGAAATGCATCAGTATATTGTCATGTAAATGAGGACAAAGAGAGGAATCGAGTCATACAGATGAAAATCCCAGTATTGATATATTATTATTACTGGAAGGTCACCATCTGGACAATTCCATAAAATAATACATCTGCATTGCTGCTAAATGGGAGCTTTAACATCTGGATCATATTATTCTGAATTTTCCTCATCTACCCATCATAGCAAGAGGAATTTCCTGACAAATCAGATTGCTGCCCAAAGGTAAAATGTTTTTCTCATTAACGTACTTTAAATGAGTTCAAAAAGACCCAGAAGTGAAGTCAGCATCAGTGTCATAGACAACTTTCCCATTTTCTAATTATACAGATTAAATAGGTCACACAAGCACCAACTGAAAAGCGTCCATCTGCCCTCTGCTTCCCTCACAACGTTCCTCCCGCTCTGAGTAAGAATGCCTATTACTAGCAAATTCAACAGAACAGCATTATTCCACTATCCTTTCCATCTTATAGCATATGGTGAAAACTGCATACATAAAGAAAATAACTGTGTAATAATTAGATTTATTGTGACAGACTGACCTTACTAGAACTCGTTAACTTGGCAACACAAGCTAACTGGCTCTCTAAAAGTCAAGTTTCTTTTGATGTAGACATATTCAAATACTCAAAAACATATGCATGAAAAATAATAAATCAGCTGCTTGGGTTTTTAAGGTTTAAATTAATATGCTTATATTTAGTACATTGGAAATTGGCAGTGATTTCTATGTTAAGTAAATCAAGCAACCTTATTTTCAAGATTTGCCTCAGTACTTGGGTATAGAAATCAATGCTGTCAAAATTATGCTGCTTCTTTTCTCAGCTGTATTCCAAAGTAAATTCTCACTACATGACTTCCACATAATACACGATATATGATTAGTGAAACGGGCAACCACATATGAGACCATAAGTAAGGCTTTTGTGTTTGAGATTGTTCTGAAACCATGATAAGTATGCTTTCCTATCTCAGGTATTCTAAAATTTCTGTCATGCCAAGGGAGAAAAATTTTGTCCACATATATCATATTTATTTGATTTTCATCAATGGACAGCTTCCAACAGCAAGCAAATTGCCTTATAAGAATCACCTGAGTACCTGATAGTCAGAATTTCCTATGGGAAAATGCAGAGTCAGAACTCTTAATAAGCTTTTTCCTCCTTTCCCTATTTGCTAGATTCTTGCCTTTATGTTGATAAAAATGGATCGGATAAGCTAGGACAGGATAAGAATATTTTTCAAGGATGGTTATTCTCTGATTAGCGTTATTGCTTGCTACACCATATACCAGAGTACATAATACAGTTGCAAACACATAATTGCCTTCACCTCACTGAATTAGAAGGCTTGTAAGTGAAGAGGAGAAATGAGAGCATTATGTGAACACAGACGCAAACTTATTTTTACTATTTAAATTAGCAGAACACAGTCTCCGTAGTTATTTTGTTAATAATAATACTTTATTTTTGAGATAACAATAACAAAATACTCAAAAGTAACTGAGAAAAGATCATTTTATCTAATCTGCTTCCTCATCATATGGATGTTAACCCCAAACTGCCAGCTACCATCTAGAAGAAAAAAACAGTTGTCAGAGTGCCCTATGTTTTATTGCAAGCCAAGACTTACTAGAAAAAAACCTCTTCCTTATTTTTCTCTCCCCGCTTTCTGCTAGGATCACATTCATGTTACTTGCATGTAGCCATCTGGTGAAGGGCAATCTCTTCCCTCTTGCCAAAATTATCTGCAGTTTTTCACTCATGCCTGCTTGAAATAAGAGCCTCTCCCAGAATGTATTTTTTTTCGGGAGATATTTTACATTCTCAATAAACCTGGATAAGGCTCTTTTGGAAGCTATGGCCTGTTGCTGTTTCTCTTACATTTAGTAAGTTGTTGCAGCTTTTTATTTTTTGTTCTTTTTCAGCAACCAAATGAATGCCCTTTCCGTGTAGGGCTGATTGTGTGCTCCCCGACTTTCCTTGCCTTTTATTTCCAAAAGAAAGCAACTTTTTCTTTTTAACATTTTTCAAAACACATTGAAGGGGAAGGTGGGAATCAATCACTGCAATCCTTTGCTTTATTTCTACTAACAGGACTGCGCAGCTTTCTTTGAGCTCTTACTGTGTCAGAGCACAGCATAAACATTGAAAGCAGGGACATATACGGGCAAACACCCACATAGACCTCAAAGAATCAGGCAGAACGGTTTGTCAGCTGATCCTGCCTTCCAAGCCATGGTGTGCAATGGAGGGATGACTACATGTTTCATTGATCTCTTTGGACAGTATGTAGAAAAGAAAGGAGGTTTTGGTCAGAGAAAAGGAGCCCTAGGTTTACCTCTCCCATTGAAATAATGTGTTCTAGCTCTTTGTTGGATTTCCCTTCTTTTTTGCTCTTGAAAATGCAAGCATGTTGTTACAAGGAGGGGAAAGTGTTTGGTTTCTTCTCTTCAGTATTAGGCATTCTTGTTCATAACCTATATATGAAACATGCAGGCATAAACCAAGTGGTCAAAAGCTGGATGGCAAGTAAGACAAATGCATAAACAAGCAAAAGTAGAAAGCTGTTTTCTCTTTAGTGAGCATGTGGTTGTTTTTCAAATTTTGGCTTATTTACATGTTTCCTACCAAACCAAACAAAAATGATATGCAGATGAATGCAAGTGTAATAACTACTACCTGGAAGAACTGTGATGCACAAGCCTAGACCTGCCTGTACTTCAGGAAGCAGTAGATATATTTTTTTGGTCTTTGTTTATTTTTATATTGAATGGTGAATTTCCTGTATGCATTAACTAAGTTGTTAAAATCCTAAACACAACCACCTTTACAGTTTCTGCTACTAAATCAGTGCAACAATGGTGCAACAATGTACACTAGTTATTTTCCATCTATCTTGTGTAAGGATCTCATTAATCATTCAGATTTGAATCTCAATGTTTGTCTTATTTGTTAGTCTTCAAAGTACAGCAGATCAGATTTTGGCAGTTACTATACTGGCAGAAGTTGGTAACTTTAACATTGCTGCATGGCATGTTTCTAAAGAAAGCACACTAATGAAATGAAAGCTACAACGCGCTCCAAAATTATACCAAAGTATCTGTATATGAAACATGAGGGCTGTTATAACTTAATATACAAACTCGTAAGTTGCTTTGGTGACAAACACTCTTAAGTTACCTAGCATGGAATAAATGCTATAAGGCATCTACCAGCAGAGACCTACTGTGAGTAGTGTTTACTGCTATAAAGTAACTTCATACATAGATCAATGGCAGGTGTGAGAACATATTAGTCTTCCAATTAAACAAAGTGTGAAGCAGAACTGCTAAAACTCAGTTCAAAGTGAACTTTCTGGTGCTATAATTTTTACTGAAAGAGGCTTTGCTTCAGTTCCTCTTTTACTGGAGAATGTGACTGTGCTACTGCCACACAGATACACACTGAGAATTGAGGTGCCAACGTTTTTCTGGCACAATTTTTTTGTTTATTTTAAAATGCACTGTAAAACCACACTCAAAAAAATCTCCTGTCTTATTAATGTGTTGCGTTGCTTCTAGTTTTTCAGGAGCCTCCCTAAATTAGACTAAATGCATTTACAAGCGTTTTTTTCCCCATTTTTGGTTTCTTATTTTGTAGGCATGACTGGCTCCTGTGAACTAATGAATGGGAAAGAAGCTTCTGAAGAGTAAGTTGCACAGGTAACAGGAATGTAACAAGGGTAGGATACTGGCATTTTTGATAGAGATTAAGTCTATCTTACCTTCTTTTAACTAACTAACTTTAAGTGCTGTTAAGGAGGATAATGACAAAGCAATGCAGAGTGCGTGCTTCTTTGACTCATACAGGCTTTCCCAGGCAGACAGGAACCTCCCCAGCTCCTCACCATTTTATATATATTTAGAGTTCAAGAGTGTCTCAGCACTGCTTCAATACAGTCTCATGCAAAATATTGTCAATGGAAAATAGAGACAAGGACAGTCTGAGTGACTTACTTCAATCACTTCCTTATTCTATTCGTTACTGGAAATATCGGTGCTGGCACGATTGACACATTTGAGGGAAGGGACGTCATTCAGAGGGACCCTGACTGGCTTGAGAAGCAGGCTTATTCAAATCTCATGAAGTTCAAAAAAAGGCCAAGTGCAAGTCCACCTGGGTTGGGGTAATCCCAAGAACAAATAAAACCTAGACAGAGAATGGATTGAGAGTACCCCTAAAGAGAACAACTTGGGCGTGTTGGTGAATGAGAACCTCAACACCAGCTGGCAATGTGTGCTCACAGCCCAGAAGGCCAACTGTATCCTGGGCTGCATCTGAAGAAGTGTGATCATCAGGTCATGGGAGGTGATTTTTCCCCTCTGCTCTTGTAAGACCACACTTAACGAGTACTGTCTTCAGATTTGGAGTCTTCAGCACAGGAAGGACATGGAACTGTTAGAGTGAGTTCAAAGGAGGACCAGAAAGATGATCAGAGGGCTGGAGTGCCTCCCTTATGACAGCAGGCTAAGAGAGTGGGCTTGTTTACCCTAGAGAAGGCTAGGGGAGACTTTATATCAGCCTTCCAGTAATTAAAGGGGGCCTACAGGAAAGATGGGGAGGGGCTCTTTATTATGGAATGCAGGGATAGGATGAGGGGTAATAATTTCATGCTGAAAGAAAGGAGATTTATATTAGATATTAGGAAGAAATATTTTCCTGTGAGGATGGTGAAGCGCTGGAACAGGTGGCCCAGAGAAGTCATGGATGTCCCATCTCTGGGGGTGTTCAAGGCAAAGTTGGATGAGACTTTGAGCAACCTGATCTAGTGGAAGTTGTGCCTGTCCATGGCAGGAAGGTTGGAACTGGATGATCTTTAAGGTCCTTTCCAACCCAACCCATTCTATGATTCTATGATGATTCTATATCTGTTGAAATCAGTAAGGCAAAACCAGAAGCATATTAAAAACTCTGAACTGCAATGCTAACACAAGCATACAATGATTGAATGATATAGAAAAACTCACCTAGGAGAGAAATTAAATAGAACATAATGGTAAAGCTGTATGGTATATGATAGATTTAGGAGGGTGTGTTTGTAGAGAGTTAGTGACATAAAACTAAAATCCTCAATAAGCTGTGCTACCTGTGATTTCTTTAGATGCTTCGTCTATATATATATATATATATATATATGTTGCCATGATGAACATTTTATCACTGTTCCTAACTCTGGAAGGCATAGCTGAAGAGCTCATTTCACAAATGCTGTACTGCAATTTTTATGCCACTGTCAAGCTTCACTGACTGTAAAGGTGTTATAGCTTGTGCTGGTTTTATATCCCTTACTCAACAGTTTCTGTAAATTGCGTGAAGGTTTCATTCTTTAATGTTTAACAGACCTGTCAATCAGAGGAGCAACTGCCAAGGGATAAATCATTATTCATGACAGTTGTTGATGTCAGTGATATTAAGAAGTTTGGTTATGAAAAAATAGATTTCAATCTATGGCTTAGGGTACTCATCAGCTGATGAAGAGAAAAAAGCTGAGAAACTTAAAATACTGCTTATCTGAAATACCTGTGTAAATCCTACTATTTTTTTAACATCTACTTAAAACTTAAACTGCTTTTTAAGGACTAGCACTTCCTGAGATACCTAATTTTTTTTCAGCTATTGAATAGGGAGGTCAGGGGTGGAAATCATGTCACACTAGTATTCTCAGGTTTGCAAAGAAATCTGTGGTAAGGGAAAGAATGTGAGCTGAAGCACCATATAACCCAATTTTAGCACCTTAACCACAAGACAAGCTTTCTCTCTATGTGAATGAGTAACGTGATTAATAGAGTCTTTGGATTCTCTCAGTACAGCCTCTGTAGCATTACTTCAGCTAGATAAGAGTAGTGACTTTGTTCTCCTACCTAGTCCAATACTAGTCAGTTGTTTGAGAACTCAAAGCTTTTTCCTTAAAAGCTTTAACTAACTACAGACTGACTACTGCATAAACAATAAAATACAACTTCATTTTTCCTCCTACATAGAAGCTGTTCTCCACCTGACCAAAATCCATGGCTTGCTGCTTTCCACAAAGGCTCAGTTGTCTTGCTAAATGTAAATCCTTAAGAGTATGTCTTGAGTCCCAACTCTTACCTGAGAAGCCACTACAGATCCAAAACCACTCTCTTTCTGACAAGTTATTCACATTTCATGATCAATAGTGTCTTTGCCTCCAGCGAAGCACAACTTGGGCAATACCCAAGGTTATGAAGAGAACAAGAACCATTCTCAGCTGTGGTGCTTTGCATGAATCTTCTGATGGTGCAACCTGAAAAGAAAATAGGAGTGATAGTTTTTGAAGGAAGTCTAGATTGATTTGTTGTACCTAGGGGTGACTGTAAGCTTCTGTATGAGAGGTACTTTATGAGAAAATAGGTTAGAATTGTTATGGATGAATATAAAAGGTAACAAACTAAATGAGAATATTTGATCTTTGTAATGATTATCCTGGAAAAGGGAATATAAAGTAACGGGCAGGCAGTTGTCTGTTTTCCTTTTCTTTTTCTAGTTAACTCAATCCTGAATATAAATACAGCCTAAAATACATAGTGCCTATGAATTTTTAGCAGACACATCTTAATTGCAGATTGGAGCCCTGCTTAATCTTTTAACCCAAAGTAATTGCAAACTCAGCAGAGAACTTATCCCCGTTTCAGTTTCCGTCCCTGTAAAGTGAGAATCGTAGTTGGTATTTAAGTTCCTTCTAGAGTAAGTGAGGGTTTCAACTGAGCCTCTAAGAAAGGAGAGGATTGTCTTGGAGTTATAAATCAATCTCTTTGGAACTAAAGCCTAGTGATCTTCCATGTTAGATCAGAGCCTCATGCCCCTTCAGCAAGAATCTTGATATTCATGTGAGTGTGACTGATTAACCTGGATGTTATTTTTGCCCTGGCCTGGAGCTTTCTGGGCCTGCGTTTCAGGACTCAGTAGCACCCCCTGGCTTCTAGAGCTGTGTGCACCCCAACTGCACCCTGAAATGAAGCTGGAGACAGACACGTACAGACTGCCTCCCTTCCCCTTTCATGCTTTAGTCCCTGTGGAGAGAAATAGAGAACACGGCCTCAAGCTCCACCAAGGGAGGTTCAGGCTGGACATCAGAAAAAAATTTTAATGTAAAGGGTCATTGGGCACTGGAACAGTCTGCCCAGGGAGGTGATTGAGTCACCTTCCCTGGAGGTGTTTAAGGGACTGGTGGACAAGGTGCTGAGGGGCATGGTT
Source organism: Piaya cayana (assembly GCA_013389865.1). NCBI lineage: Eukaryota > Metazoa > Chordata > Aves > Cuculiformes > Coccyzidae > Piaya > Piaya cayana. The sequence goes on along the minus strand of WAAB01001669.1, from coordinate 87,379 downwards.
TAGTGATTGATGGGAATGGTTGGACTCGATGATCCGGTGGGTCTTCTCCAACCTAATGATTCTGTGATTCTCTGTAATTCTGTGAAATACCAGGCATATGGGCTGAAAGATAGCTGCAGCATATTCTGGTTGACAGCTGCCCTGGATGACTCACTGATCAAGACCTTGTGTCATGGTTGGTAATGGGCAGCAGCTACTCTGTTCAGATACAGCCAGCATTAAACCAGTTGGGATCCATGAGCAAGGAACTATGCAAAAGCCCAAAGATATTCTTTCCTGCTATTACTTGCTATTCCATGCTGTCCAAACTTTCAATCCAATTAAAACTTTTGACTTTGCAGAAATCTTAATATGTCTAAATCACAAGGTTCTTTCCTATCCCTTTTTCAGAAGCAAAAGTTTAACAGTAACCACAGGTTTTTTTCATTTAATAAGAAGTGGCTAGATCATGGGTGCTGGGCTCAGATGCCACAGCACTTAAGTGGGTACCCATACCAGTGTCAAATGTGCCTGTCCTCCCAGCTTTCTGCAAGTACCGTTTTTGCTGACAGCATGCTTGTGTTAAGTATCTTGAAGCAGCTTCTCAGTGTGATGTACTCAGTGTCCTTCAGGCTGCAGTCACAGGTGCCCCCTTATGGGCAGCAACCAGTGCCAGGCATGCACAGCGTGTAGCTGGAGGCAGTGTAAGTAACGTGCATCCTAAGAAAAGGAAAGGCAAAAACAGGGAGATAACAAACTTCCCCCCTCCGCCCCATTCCTTCCCCAACAGGCATTAAAATAATGATTAAAGGATTACATCTTTATATTAGACTTGCAAGGACAGGAAGTGTTATATTTATGGTACCTAAAGGAAAACATTGTACTACAACAGCAATCTCCTTAGTGCTTGCTGTAAAGCTGTTCCCTATTTTGTTTTGCTGAGGAACTGATTAAACTGACAGAATAAAAAGTTCCAGAAAAACTCTTCAAGAAAAGAAAATTCTTTACTAGCTACGCTTCTATGAACAAAATGTTAAAGGTTTCTGGTATCACCATAAGTGTACGATTCATTCAACAAAAAGTTTGCAAGCAATATTTAAATTAACATACTTCCATTGTTCCTCTGTTGATAATAAATCATTTTCCTGAAACACATTCAAAACAAATATTATAACTTCATGGTGAACGACATCCAGATGGGTTTTATTCTCTTAACCCTCAACACCCCTTCTGTCCTGTGAGCTGCTAGATGGCTTGGCAAGTTCCTTCTGCCCCTCTTGCCTGGAAGTTGCTAAGAAACCTACAGCTACACCAAGGATGGTGGTCATAGAATTCCAACAGCTGTCATATGATGTGTGCAGCTAATTAATTCCCTCAGACTGACTGACCAACAGAGTTGGTGGCATTCTCTAGAAACCTACATTTAAAGCGTAACTTCAGCTGAAAGGGACCTTGGCACTTATCTGAAGCAACCTCCAGAGCAAAACAGAGTGAAGGACATCAGGTTGCTCATGACTGAGTCCAAATGAGTTATTGATATCTCCATTGATAGATATTCCACTGCAACTCTGGGACTCCTGTGGCAGTCAATTCTCTTTTTATTCTTCAGTGTGCATGGGTAAAACCACTGCCATAAAATTAACAAGCTACTGTTTAAATGACTTACTCTCCTAGACTTGCTCAAAAAGGTCTAAGTCTGATGTTTCAGCTGTACAGGTACCCCATAAAGCCTGTGACATAGCTCACACAAAAGAGGCTGAAAAGGGGAATTTGAGTGTGTTCAAAAGGAAGTCTAAAGTTAGTACTTCTTGTTATAAACTGGACTCTCTCAGGAGAGGAGAGGAGAGGAGAGGAGAGGAGAGGAGAGGAGAGGAGAGAGTCTTCAGTATACTTTTGAAGAGTCAAGTAAAGGAATTGACATTGTTATCTTAGTCAGCACTTGTTTTGGTAATTCATATGTATGCTAATGCATCTTCACAAAAGTACCGGACTTCACATCTGCAAACTCTAATCTTAATAGAGATGAAGTAAATTGCAACAATTACATTACATAGCTAGTAGTAGAGATGTGTTTCAACTCATACTGCATTATTTATTTGATTACCAGCTTGCAGATTCTGAAAATGCATTCATATCTTGCCAATCAAACCTGATTTCTGTTGTTACAATGCAATAAAACTGGAAATGTGCTTTGAATAGTTTAGATCCTACGTTTCTCTACATTCTACAGGGTAATTTTTTGACTCTGTAGCAAACTAGGGATCACTTAAGAGAAAGGCTACTGGGTCTTAAAAGTACAATGACTTTTATTTCAAAGACAGCTGACCGTTTTCTAGTATTTAATCATATTCTATTAGTATACTTCTTTCCAACTTATTAAAGATCTTCCGCAAAATGCTTATTTTGTTGTTGTTGTTCTTATTTCTCCCCTAACACATCCTGATAAGTATCAGCCTATCTGTGTCAGAATTTTGATGTAGCAGTGATTAAAAAATGGAAACAAAATTACAGTTGATGCAGTGTTTTGAGTTTTGTTTTGGACACTGCACAGCCAAATGAATCAGTGCATCTCCAGACTTCCCTTTTTAGCCTCCGATTGCTCTCCTCCCTCCCTGTGGTAGTGGTGATGGTTCAGTCAGGAGGAATGCTGTGCACTAGGTGGCTGTGCCATAGGAAGCAAAGACCAGGGCAACAGATGAAGGCTTATCACAAGGCAGCTAGGATGAGCTTCATCTCTAGGCTGAAGAACTATACATGAGGGTTAAGGAAAGTACCATGAAAGTACTGCTACCTGGGTGCTGCAGTTCATAATGCAGGGGTTAGGAGGATGAGGAATAAAAGTAGTATACACAAGGAAGTAAGATGGAGTATGTTGACCATGGAGAATACAATGCATAGAGGCGAATAGTACATGGCAGCACGATGCTCTGTGTGTCTTGCAGTGGGTGTAGTAACTCTGAGAAGAAGCACTATTTTCTTGTCACAGTCCACGTAAATCCCAGTTTATTTACACTAGGTTGAAATATAAGCTTCAGAGCAGACAAGCAGATAGCCTGATGTGTGCTTTAATTTCCTCAGTTGGATGACTGAGAGTTTGTTGTGTTTGGGAGGCTCAAAGCCTCCCATTTGCATTTTATTAAAATATAAGTAAATGTTGTATTTTAAAAATAATCTTGAAAAAAGACATAATTTCTCTAAGTATTTTTCTAATTACCATTGGTCCCAGTTTTATTGCAGTATTATACTAATTTTCCAGTGTTTATTGTCTTAAAGTATTAAAGCAGATAGCAAGGTTCTTGGGTGAAGGTTCTTAGTTGAAGGCTCTTGTATTCTCAGATATGCTTGAGGCACTAAGCACCCAAACCTTGTGACTGGGCTTTTTGATATGACTACACTCCTAATGAAGAGTAATTATGATTAATGTAAAGAGTTGTAGAGAGAGAGCAACCCTCTCACCCTGTGCCAGCAGTTGTAAAATCCTGCAAAAGATGCAGGAGGGAAGGGAAAGGTTGAAAGTTTCTTGATGACTCCATTTTCCAGGAGGGAAGGAAAGAGGCATAGAAGCAAATGAGAACCTGACAGCCTTGCTCATGGGGAGCAGGCAGGCAGAGAGGTGCCCTGCCCTGCTGAGGGGGATTATGCTAAACCAGAGGGCTAGGATGCATGAAAGCTTCTAGGAAGCAGGTTGGATGGGGCCTTGGGCAGCCTGGTCTTGTGGGAGGTGTCCCTGCCCATGGCAGGGGCAGATTGGAACTGGATGATCTTTAATGTCCCTTCCAACCCTAACTATTCTATATCCTATTACTTTCCGAGGACTAATTTTAATGTTATTATGAACTTCACACAGCCAAACTCTTGCTAATTTGGAGCTTTGGAGCCAGCTTTGCCTGACCTTGGATTTCACATAATCATAGAATAGTTAGGGTTGGAAGGGACTTTAAAGATCATCTAATTCCAGCCCCCCCACCACGGGCAAGAACATCCCACTAGACAAGGCTGCCCAAGGCTCCATCCAACCCAGCCTTGAACACCTCCAGGGATGGGGCAGCCGCAGCTTCCCTGGGCAACCTGTACCAGTGCCTCACCACTCTCATCATCAAGAATTTCCTTGTTATGTCTAGTCTAAATCTGCCTCTCTCCAATTTAAAGCCATTCACCCTCATCATATCACCACAAGCTTTTGTAAACTGTCCCTACCCAGCTTTCCTGTGGACCCCCCTCAGGTACTGGAAGGCCACTACAAGATCTCCTTGGGGCCTTCTCTTCTCCAAGTTGAACAACACCAACTCTCTCAACCTGTCCTCATATGGGAGGTGCTCCAGCCCTCTGATCAAAATTGTAGCCTCCTCTGGATCCCATCCCAACAGCAACACGTCCTTCTTATGGTGAGTGTTCCAGATGAGGTTTCATGAGAGCAGAGTAAAGGGGCAGAATCACCTCCGACCTACTGTGGTTACACTTCTTAATTACTTAATAATTACTTAGTTTTAACTTAATAATAATTTTAATTTAGTAATAATTTTAACTTAATACTGATTTGTTATTTGATGTGTGAGTCACCAAAGTAAAGGTGGTCTGTGGTCTACTGGCACTTTTCAAGGCCCTTACTGAGGACCCCGAAGAGATGGCCACCTAGGTAAGCTGCAAGTGGCCGTGAACTTCTTCATTTCTAAGTGGCAAAGTTGTCGAAGGCTTGTGCATGGTCTTCAGCTTTTTTACAGTGTAGGAGGAAGTTTTGAGTGTGTCTCTGTCCTACTGGGGGGAGAAATACCAGCAGTTAGTGGATACTTGCTCATGCATAGCAGACACCAATCCTGCTGTGAAGGCAAGCAGGGCTGACTCTCATTGTGTGACATCCCCTGGAGTAACCCAAGGATGGCCCCACTCAGCATCTGCACAGAGCACTTCGGTGTTTGGATTTGCAACTGAGTTCAGGTATGGCAGCTTTACAAACTGTTCCTTGCTAGCTGGATGATTCCCCAGCTGCAGGTTCCTGCCAGCAAGACCCATGTGTTCTTGGCCATATAGTTCTCCTTTTGTGCCAGGTCAATGTGCACCCTCTACTACGTGCATGAATAAATGCTACTGTAATACCATAATTAGTATCAGCCACCGGAAGGAAGGAAAGGCCTTTTCTAGGAAAGACAGCAGTACCTTTGCTAGATAATTCCCTACAAGTATATACATATCTTTTAAAATATATATTAATATAGCGTGTGGCATGCCATATCCTTATACTAGGTTTTAATAAATAGAGCTGAGCAGCCAAAATGAGACTAAATGATAGTGGAACGTTTCTGAATATACTGATAGTGGGCATGTTCAATATGCATATATTGAAGCTTTATAACATTTATCAAATAGTCTGAACACTTGGCAAAAATCTAATCAAGGCCAGGGAGCTGTGTAAGATAGTGCACACCATCATAGCAATTTAAATGACCTGTGCAATTATTATTTGGGGCCCTGTTTTTCCACCACAATCTCCTGATGACCAGTCAGCCCTGTCAGTTATTAGCCTTCTCACACCATTCAACAGTACACAACAAACACTTTGAAGTGTATACTACATATTTGGCCTTAGAAGGAAACATTTTTTTTTTTCTGACTGAGCAGGCTAGATTCTGGGACTCCTGGGAAGGAAAAAATAATGGATTTTTTTTCTTCTCGGAACTTTTGTGGGAATGTCAGAACTGCTGAAGCTCCAGAGCAGGTCTGTCTGATAATTTTGGCAAATACAATACTACAATACAATACTATACTGGAAAGGAAAACTTGAGGAGAAGAGTAGTAACTAGTATACTTTTTTAATATTTCATTATGCACACAATTTACCAAGAAAAAAAAACATTAAAAAAATCATTGGATACATTTATGATCACAGAATAAAACAATACAGTTAAAACAAGATGAACATCAGCTGGTTTTACTATAAGCTTTAAACCACTGAAAATGGTTCCCCTATACAGGCAATAAAAAATTGTTTTTCTAACTACCTCATAAAATACAAAAATAAGACCTCTTCTTACAAAAGTTGAAAGGCTATTGCTTTTAATTGTCATTTGCAGCAGTTAAAATTAAACGTGCAAATTTCTATGAACTGAAATACACATCCACACATTGTGCTTTGTGCATTGTCTATTTTATGCCCAGCCTCTGGTTATTGTCAGATAATAGAAGAATGTTTTTATTTTGTGAAGGAGGTGCTCTTAAAAAACAGCAAGGCACACCAGACAAGGGAGAAATAGTAAATTAATCTGCTGTAAAACAGGACATGAAAATGTGTTTCTCCTCATAGCTATGAAAATTGGTGAAGCAAATTTCTTTACTTCAAGTAATGAAAATTCAAGAACCAATCACCCTGGTCCCCTAGTGAGGTGATGGTTTAGAAATAGATTTTTTTTTCTGCAATAGCGTAACAACTCTTCTTAGTCACAGTTCATTTTTTAGCTATCAGGGTTCTCTTTTTCAGTTTGTTTGTTTGGGGTTTTTTTCTGAAAAATGTGCATCTAAAAGTGCACATTTCATAAAGTGAAAACAATGTGACGTTTTTCATTCCAGGACCCCAGAATCTGGGACTGGTGGCAGATTCATGATAAAGGCAACGCAGGGAAACCTGTCCTAGGCAAAAGCAGTATCTAGCATCTGTCCTACTGTAGAAATGGGAAATAATTATCCCAGAGAAGCAACATTATTTTTTTTTTCTGGTGGTGTTTATCTTGTCTAAGGCATCACTGCTTTAGAAAACAGTAGTAAAGAGTGGGAGAGTGCTAGGAAGGCTGATGGACACCACAGCCAGTGGGAGAGGAAAGCCATCGACTTGCAAACTTAAAACCTTGCAACTGAAGTAGCATGGGGCTGCCTTTCAGGGAAGCTCAGAAATGAGCAGTAGGACAGCTGGGGCCTGGAGAGGAAGCTGGAGTTGGGCAACGGGGTACCACACGAAGCAAAGAGTGGCTGGAGGATAGCAGGTATATTCCACTAAAAGTGCTGAAGAGAAGTAAGTGATACCCATGTGCCCCTGAGGGAGCTGCTCTCTGGTGTAGGAAGTCTGTCTAATCAGCTTGCAGTTCAAGGTAGTACTTCTTTCGCCTTGGCATCTAAAGCTACGATCTTGCTAATGCTTGCTGAAATGCAGAGTGTTGCTCCTGCTGAAGCTGACAGAGTGAATAACAAGAGTGAAACCATGTGGCTGCACAAGCCTCTGTGATGTGGGCAAGGAGCATACCAGTCCATGGCACGCTGGGCAGCTGCTGAGCAGCATAGTGTGCGTGCTGAGCAACTACCCGAGTTGAAAACTGACAACTGAAGCCACTGCAAGGCCTCTGGACCACTGCCATATGCCTTGCATCCTGGGTCACATGCTGAGATCTCTGCCACAATGCAGTCGTGTGCATGCTTTAGTCTTACTGAAGTCAAAGGGAATTAAACATGTCATGAAAGTTCAGTATGTGCTCGGCTGCTTCTGTGTCTGGGAGGCACACGGTCATTGTGCTGTCCTGCTGCAGGGAGGTGCATTTCTGTTTCACAACAGCTTTGAGACAGCAGCAGTTAAGTCAAAGGCTCATAATACTTGCTGCTGCGTTTTAGCTTCATTCAGAAGGCACTGCATTCCATCTGAATGTGTGTTTGGTTTTGCACCTCTGAGCAGTGACTGCCCCAAAGCTCCCAAATTTTCAAAGAGTTACATGGGGATTTATTCAGCCAAATCTCATTATAATCAATGGGAGCTGGGTGAATAATTACACTGTTGTTCTTTGTAAATAAGGGGAAGGTTGCCAGTTATTGCTGATTATGATTCTGATTTTTGTAGATATAGATCCTCACACCTATTGGGAACTGCACTTAGACCACCAGGTTATTTCATATATTGGTATAGTTTCTGTGTTTACTGTGCTTATGACTTCAAAGAACTGAGGTTGATGACTTCTGGTCCACTGTGTTAGCAGTCCGTCTCCTCTCCATCTCCTGTTGTTTCCTTTCACAATCTGAGTAACAAAAAATAGTGGTGTAAATAGAACTCCAACAAAGAGGTCTGTTGAGCCTGTAATGCTCCCCTGAAAGGAGGCTGTCTAGGGGATGAATGGAGCAGCCTCAGCCTAGCAGTAGCAGGGAAATAGATGACTTGGCATTGGACAGCAGCAGTCAGCAGGGTGCATATGCCTAGTGTAGTGGCAAATAATGGTTAAGCTAGTCAGTTGAAGGGCTAAATGAGAAGACATTGTCTAACCCCGTAACCGTAACTAAATTGTAACCTGAAAAGAGTTTATAAACATCTGGCTGCTAGCCCATCTCTAGAGCTTAATAGTTAAATCTGAGGTGCAGGATTTTTTAAGGCTGCAATTGAAATTATTACTTGGAATTGTTACTGTTTTAAGCAGATTATTTGCATTTCAGATTTGTAGAGTGTATCAAATTGTGATTTGAGCATATCTGCTGAGTTTTCCCATTAAATTAGTTTTCACAAGATCACAATTCACATTTATGATCGACAGTATTTCCATTTGGAAACAGACATTTGGAAACTCATTTTGTTTTCATGACATCTTGCTGATGATTTTATAGCTCTGCTCAGTATCTCATAGAGAATTCTAGTCCGATACTACACCTTAACTTCTTCATGTCTTTATCCAGATGCTCATCTATTTAAGCTGGAATGGAGCGACACATTTGTATCTTTTGATTTCTCACGAATTAAGCAGTGCAGGAACACATCTGCCTGTATGGTCCTATTTCGTTTTAATATTGCTGTTCAGTGGCAATGAAAAGCATATACTGGTTAGACTAATAAGCATATGACCTCCTCTGCAGACTAGCTTTTCAATCTCTTTATAGCTCCCATTATTAATAGGACAGCATCTATGTGATCCACATTTGTACTGCAAATACTTAAAATAGTTGGAGTCATTTCCTAATTAGTTAAACAATGCACTGTAGCAGTACCAGTTAAAATTCCTGTAGGCTACAGCCTTGCTAATTGTTTCCTTTAGTAAACCTAATTTATAGGGCTGTGCAAATAGTTGCTGGGTTTAAAGTATTTTGGCAGCTGAACGGAAAAAAATGTTATGGACTGAATGGAAATTTCATTTCTTTAGAACTGTCAGCACAGCAACAAGAATTGATTTGAGGTTATAGAAACATTTTTTAACACCTGGCAAACTGTTTCATTTGGCTCTCAGGTACATTTAATAAAAGCAAAGGACTGGATCATAAATAAGAGAGGGAAGCAGTCCCAGCTCTTCTCTTTTATCCACTGGTTGAGGTCAATTTACCTGGGATGTTAACATCTTAAATTCAAAAGTCCAAACTACTTCAAGGTCTTAGTAAGGTTGGTCTAACACTCAGATGACTCAGATAAAAGTCTTAAACGTGGAAATGAAGTATGCTGGGATGGAGGTCTGTTTCTTTCTTAGGAAGACTAAATTAAAAAAAAACCAACCCAAATGGATCAAGTGAGCAAAATCAGAACTTGGGGGTCAGGTTTCTTGTGCTGTGTCTTCTGTTTATGAGTCTGACATGGGACCACAGGACAAATCTACAGGGGCAAGAGAGAAGCTGAAGATGAGAAATTCGTTCTGGCTCCTCTATGTCATATTCTCCCACTGCTGTGCAAAGTGAGTAAACTAGTCATCTGGCCATAGGCTTATTCTTTCTTTCTGATTTATTCTATAATTTTATATAATCTCAAAAAGCTTCAGTAGTGAAAGTTAGAGTGAAACACCCAGCATTCTCCCTATTCAAAGTGTGTAGCTACTGCATTCTCTGGTTACTCTTTGATCTGAACTTCGACAAGGAACACAGAGGGGTTGAGGGGACAGACTTAAAGCTGGATCTCCCACAGCCTAGACAAGTGTTTGTCATCTTGTTCCATGGATCTATTTGAGTGTGCATGAGTGAGTATAGATAACGCCAGCAACTGTGCAAGTGTGCTACAAAAACTAGATTAATCTCAGACATGTCCACTCCCAACATTGTGAATTAAAAAGAAACAGCAATAGGTAAGTTCCCCAGTTTGAGTCATTCAGAGCAATCAAATATTTAACTAAGAAAGTTCAGCCAACCGTACTTAGTTAAAGGAACATCTCATGGTGTGAAAATTGATAAAGACCTTGGGTTTTCCATTTATCTAAAATAGCTAGCAATACTATAAATTTTATAACATTTTTTTGAAAAGGCTTTTGCTCTGGAAAATCTCTGAACAATATTGTACACTTGGAGAAACATGCTAAAAACTAAAAGAAACTTGTAAACAACATTTTTTTTTTGTTTTCTAATATTTTTACTGTCTCTAGAGTAAAACCAGCTACTAACAAGGTCTTATTTATCGGTCTTTCTGAGGACTGTGTGTTTTTTATAGCACTCATTTTTTTCTGCTGGTTCTTAATGTATTTACATTTTAGCAATCTCAATTAAGAACCTTTGCCTTTTCTCCCCTCTCTTTTTTTCTGAGTACCAAATAAGATTTGTACTTAGAAATATCTGCTGTATTTTTGTTGCTTTACTCTGAATACCTCCAGAGGAAAGAAATATACACAAAGAAGGCACTTTGCCAGACCTCAGTATATGCAAACTTTGGTCATGCAGGTTCTCAAGGTCAAGTCTATCAAATCTAACTCTTCCCAAAGATAAGTATTTTCTTCTCCCCTACTTGCTTTCTTCCCTGCTAGCTGCAGCATTTATACCATACCACTGAGAATAAGCATGAAATGTCAAACTAACAATGCGCTTAAGCTAGTGGCAGATGACTCCAGGAGTATTCAAGCCACTGCCCCAAACTGGGGACTTGTGTGACCTGTTGTGTCCCTATCTCTAAAGATAAATTTGAAGAACCAGCCCTCCTCTGCCTTCCCAGGGATCTGCACTCTTATCTGTAGTCATTGCTCACCAACACTTTTATCTGTCAAAACCCTCTCTGCTGCCCTAGCAACAAGAATCCAGACTCTTTTCCAGCTGACATAAGCTTCCTGCCACCTCCTGATGACAAGTGCTTCCAGCATTTCCAGCTGTCAGACTTTCAGCATCTGCTCTACATGTCACCAGGCTGACTTTGCTGAACCTCAGGCAAATTTGCACTCAGCCCGTTGCCTGATGCTCTACGGTGAGAATGACTCCACGCTGACCGCAGTCACTTGTCCGTCTCTTTATGTGCTGTAATATTAGCAATCAGGGTTGCTGTTTTTTTCCTTCCAGATAGTTTCTGCTATTGCATTTATATACAAATACAAGTTGTATTCAGACATAGTCAGCTACTGCATTAACACTGTTTCAAAGCAGTACCTTCAGTAGGACTCGGTTAAATCTATTCAAAATGCTTCTCTGCTAATTGGAGTTTGGGCAGGTGTGGTTCTTTTGAAATGTTGGTGTCCTTAATTTATATATAGCACAACATTTAGAAAAAAAATACTCTTATTGTTACAGAATCAGACTCTTAAAAAGTAATTAATGTTGAATTTATTCTGCTTTTATTATATGGAATTTTACTGCTGCTTTCCCTAGCACCAGCTCTTGGCCATCATTTCACACTTTGAAAAGTCCACCTAGAATGTGTGTTGGTACCAAATCCCTGGCAAATCTTGTCCTCTCATTTTTTTTTAACTCTGTTGCTTCACTGTCGTTTCAGTAGTATGTCAGAAATTAAATACATCAGCCAGATGAGAACCTCCCACTAAAGTAGATTACGCCATTACAGTATTCACCAGCACCTTCATCTTATCTCTTTTTTGAGTGCTGCTGTGTGTAAAGTTTTCCACAAGCTCTTCTAGATTCTTTTTCTCCTTGAGTGGATCAAAGATAGAATGAGTGTGGGAGACAGGCAAGTAGGAGGAGAGCCCAGTTGGCAAATACAGCAAGCCTGGGCCTTGGGTGCTCAACCTTATCAAGATTAACGTAAGGCTGAAAAGGTGTATTTTTCATGTCCAAGATAAAACTGTGCTGAGCTTTGCCCAGCAAATGGTCATTAGAATTCCACCTGAAAGGATCCAGCCTGCTGCTCTCCTGCCCTATGGGGGCTCACAGAGCTGGAGCAGCACATGAGTCCTTGCTCCTTGCTTGCTATGAGGGATACATCCCAAGGACACCCCTTCATGTGCTGCAGGGAGTCTATACAGAGGCGGAGACGATGCAAGATTTTTTAATAGCCCTCACCATCCCAGAAATGTCACATAGTGCTAGGCAAGCCCCAGTAGCAAATTGAGACAGAGCTTGCTGTAACATACTTGCTTCCTTGCAAATATCTGGGCCGAAAACCTGTTTTAAGATTCACTTTGTGTGACCTATGTGTCATCTGAATCATCTGCTCCTCATGCATCAGATGGTGCAGATGTGGGACTAGATAGATCTTCTGCTCAGCTGCTGAACTCACCACAACTACTCATTATATTGGGTTTGGCTGGTTTGGAGTTGAGTAAAAAGCCTGAGCTGATACACTGTCTGCCTTGTGTGGATACTTCTACCTCAAGGAAGGTGGTGGGAAGCATAAAACTGAGTGGTTGACAGAATGGTTCCTCTGTGGAGCAACTTACATTTAGATACAATATGCCCACAGTAAGTGTAGTTATTGCTAGGTGAACTTCTCCGTCAGCTAGACTGTGGCACTCTACTGGTATAGGAGATGTGCTGTATTATAATAAATTTTCTAGATGTTTTTAATGATCCTTTTCAGCTTCATGTGGAAGGAAGTACAGTGCCTCATCCATCTTCCACTTTGAGAAATCTCATTAAAGAATAGACTCTTTATTAACTATAGCAATATATACACATATATGTAGCAATATTACTGACTTCTGTATTACTCCTTGTTATGTGCTAGTTAGTTGCAGCAGTTGCCAGTCATGTCTTTTAGTTTCCTGCTCTATTGTGTTGTAGAAAGCTGCGTTTCATACCATCTTTTCTTGCCCACAGACTTCATATAGTAGTACAAAGTTGAGAAGTACACTAATCCTTCTGGCAAGATTTCTAAAGCTCAGTTCTGTACTGAGGGACTGATTTCCACGCATTGTTTTCTTCTGAAGGCAGAGCCACCTTTAGAATTCCAGAGCTCTTCCACTAAGTCATACATTCCAGATGGAACAAAAGGGATACGACAATTTTTACGTTTCACATGTGTGGGATAGATTATGATACTACTACTTGTTAATATTTTCAACAGGCTAGATCCCATTTCCAGAATCCCTGGATGACAAGTACATTAAACTCTCTAAGGATTTATGAGTTGCAGCCAAATATTTAAATATATGTGGGTATCCCATGCAATCTATAACCATCTGTAAGCATCTAACAGGATTTTAAGTATGCTTTCTTATGTTGCTTCCAATAAAATTAATATTTCATACTTTTGTTGAGTAAATTTCTTAAAAATCAGAAAGTAAGAATGCTTTCAAAATTGAGTTTATGCTGTAGTTCTGTAGACACTTTTGAAAATCAATACTCTATTTAAAAATCCACTTCATATGTAAAAAACACTGTTCATATCATCAGGATGATTGTTGTCCTAAAGATCACAGAATGTAAATAAGAGTACTGAAACTTTTTCCCATATTGAAGAATCCAGCATCTGAAGGAAACAGAGGCTGTGTGAGGCTGTAAGATTATTTTCAAAATAATATTCTTCCCTTGCTGAATACAAATTATTGGAACTTCTAATTCTTAAATTACAGTATGTTTTCTTGTCTTGCTTGATTAATTTTGGGGGGAGTCGCTCTAGGTTCTGAAACTCTACCTCTCAAAACTCTTTTGCCTTACCTATTACAATTAAGCTATTGTTTTGCTTAGAAGTGGCCTGATTTATTTCAGGTTTGTGCCTCAGAGTAAACCGAAATGATTAATAGCTCTGTGTGTGCCTAATGATGTGAGCCCTGCAGCCACTAAAGCACCTGTCTCAGTGTTTAAGCAGCCAGGGTTCACTATTGTTCATGGCTGGAGATTCACATAACAAAAAAGGCAATTAAACAATGTTAAGGATTCAAAATAAGTTAACAATGCAGGGAAATTGCCAGGGAAGGATTAAGTTATCTCTCACCTGATAAAAGCAGTTATCAATGGAAAGCTCTTAAAATGTCCTTCCACAGTGGCTCCATATGGAAAGTTTAGTATCTAATGAAGACTGCTAGGGTTAAGCTCTGAAAAAAAGATCTGGAAAGTTGAAAATGTGCTTAAATTAGCATATCTGCTAGCTTTTCAGATCACTCCTAAATCTGAGATGCTGCTAGTTTTGGCCATACCTCTAATGGCACCAGTTGTGTCCAAACAGAAAATTTTCTGTGATTTTAGCATCACCTTTGTGGACTGAAAATTACTCAAAAAGGATGATCTGAAGCATTTGAGTTTTGAAAAAGCTGCAATAAAAGTATTGCCTTATCAAGGGTCTTAGAAGGTATACATGCTCTTTCTTGGGTCTGCTCTGTAAGACACTGAGCATATCTCCTATCTTGTGCTGGTCTTTCTGGCAGGACAGCTTCTCTCTGTGTGCAATATTTGGTTTTGAAGTTTGCACCATCAGCTGCTTCACGGTGCAGCTTTTTGCATTGGTTGGTTATTTTAATCAGTCATGAGAGCGATGGGCTGGCTGGCTGATTGCTGAGGTGTTCCTCCTGGCTGCGTGACAGGCTTGCTGGCTGACCTCGGCCAACTGGCTTTAACTCTGTTGGGGGATAGCAGCTAATATTTTCCAAGGCATCTAGGTGATTTAGGAGCCCACAGCTCACCCTGAAGTGGGCTGATGCATTTGGAAAACATTACTCTGTTAAACTTACCCCAAAGGGATATAGCATGGGTTAATTTATGCTTGTAAGACAGCCTAGGGTCTTGGATCCTGTGATATGTGTATCTTGCACTCTCTTCTTTGTACAGAGGCAAACAAGATCCATTCCTATGGTTGTTTCATCAGACAGTCAGGCTGTACTGATTCTACATCTGCTGATAAGAAAGCAACTTCTGGATAAATCATACAGGCATATCTCTGAAGCCTAGAAAGAAGAACTTCTGGCTCTAATAACAAAAGCTTGGGCTTCCTGACATAAGAAAGGCTGCCTACTGCTCTGGTAGCCATCAATCCATTGCCCTTCCTCTGGCATTGCCAACTGTAGGCACATCATGCGGGCTCACAGAGCTGGTAGGTTTGGCTAGGATAGTAGCAGGGTTCAGAGGTAGCAGAAAAGGGACTGTGCTGCAAGCTGCATGAAGGTCACTTATGCCCCAGTAAGAACCTGGGGGATAGTGAGGCAATTTTTTATTGAGTTATGGTGGCTCTGCTCTTGGCTGATGCCCTCAAGGTGCACTGTGTGCCCAGTGGGAGATCACAAGGTTATAACTACGGGTTAAGAAGTGCAGGAAACCTGGCCATGAAAAGGAAAAGTGTACTTTATCTGTGTGTTCTTCATGCTCACTATATTCTTTAAATATCTGTATGTTCTTCTTCTGCAGAATAGAAATAGTAGCCATGCCTGAGATGACCAGCATGCGTCTGTGGTACTCCTTGTGGCATCTAACCATGCCTCTGTCCTCACAGAAAATTATTAATTAAATTTAAATACTTCTCACTGAATTTCCTGTACGGATCTTTTATGTCTTAGCCTGGTCATTCAGATTTTTGTGGCTTTTGTGTAGTTATACTGCATCACTTCTTTAATAAACCATACTCAGGGTGAAGGTGTCTGTCTGGATGAGAGAGGCAAGAGAGAGGCTGCTTGGCTTCTCTGTGGGTGTTTGAAGTGAATGAGAATTGAGGGAGAAAGGAAAGGACTAAGAAATAATTAAAGGATAGAGAGAATGATAAATAAGGAAGAAATAAAAAGATGGTGAGGAATATTGCTGATGAATGTTAAATTTGAGTTTGGGCAGTCATTTTTTCTACACACTGAGGGGGAAGAAATTGAGGGAGTCTCATTTGTTGTTATGCTTTGAAATTATAATCTAAGTGCTGCCTTGATTATACACCATTCTGATTGCTGTGGTCTAGTGATTAGAGCATAAAACTTGGAGACAAAATATATGCTGCTTTTCATGACTGTAAGGCACTTGATGGGTGGTTTTGAGTGAGTTATTTTACTTCACTGTGCCTCATTTTCCTGATCTGCGAAACAGGGATATTAATGCCTATTTTTGTGAAGGCAGTCTGAGAAACTTAAATGGAAACTTCTGTAAAAATGTCAAATATCATTATTATTGTTCTTAAACTAATCCATTATAGGCAACTGCTTTTATAGTTTTTATGAAAGCAAATACAATGGGAACTACATAATTGGCTGCCTAACAATGTTGTTCTAATTAGAAAAAGACAAAAAGTGTCTAAAAAATGCAACAGTGGGTTGCATTTTTTCATCAATCACAGAATTAAAGACCTGCTAAAACTGAACCATACCAGGTAATACTTACTCTGCAGTATATCTGACAGGTTGAGCAGAAGTAACAGGCTCAGGTAGTTTTTTCTTTTACATATTTTGTTCACTATTTGCCTGGCACAGGCAAAGATTTTCAGTTATTATTGAACAAGTAAGAATAAAGGTAAAAATGTAAAAAAATTAATGTTTACTTTTTTTGCCAACATCTGGGAGATGAAGTTTCCTCAGGCTGTGAATTAAAATCCTGGTTTTCAGGTGAATATTTTGCAATATTCACCTCTGGAAATAGACAGTGTAACAAATACAGACACTCCCTGTCCTTGGTGAGGTGAATATGACCCATTTTTTAACACAGTGCTTTTAGAATAAGCTAATGCAACTAAAAAGGGTAAACGTGAGGCCTATTACTCTTCACATTTGCCTAAATCCTGCTTATCTGAAAAGTAATCCTGCCTCTGCCTATTCACCCAAAGGCTGGATAGTCCCAGTGATTCATCCCAGGGCCACAGGCAGAAGGCTTTATTGGTAGGGCTATGCTGTATGGCAGGATGCTCTTAATCCAGGATGCTGATTTTACTAGTAAAATCGAATGTTTGCAGGTCTAGTTTCTTCTTCTTCTCCTGAATACTTCCTGACATGAACAGGATTTTGATGGTGTAACAATACTTACTTTATGATGGAGGAAGGGGAATGTTTGGGGTTTTTTAAGACCGAGCATTGTTATCGTTAATGTGTCTCCATACACCCAAGTGATTTGGCAAAAATCTGTTATGTAGTCTTGACCTTAACGTTTGAGTCCAGAATGAGTAACTTGTGACCTGTTTGTCCTCATCAGCATCAGTATTGCTGCCTTCTAGGACAGCCCAATTAAGATAATTTTATGGTTGCTCGAGGAGGACTTAGCATTTGTGAGACAGAGCGAGTGTAGCAGTCCTAGCTGTTTGGTTTCAGTCCCTGTAGACCATATTGCAGTGACTATCTCTTTGAAGTGCTTTCCTCTACTGGGGAGCACAAATCTATTTTCTGCAGGTTCATCTTCAGCCTGATTCTCTTTATATGTCGGTTTGTTCCCTCTAAACCCAAGGCTGTTCAGGGATAGGTATTACAGTATATGCTGAGTGAGATGAGTAGAGTGATGTGATGTGTGGACGCTGATGGCTCTGTAAGATCATGGACAGAGTACTGGTATTAAAATAATTACACCATAGCATAAAAAGACTCAAAGGTGTTTCCTGGGAAGCCAAATCCATTCAGAAGAAAAGTTTTAATGACATTTCAGCCATGTATTGGCCTTTAAATAAAGATATTTTTTTTTTTAATGTATCATAAAATATAAAAATAGTTATAGCTTTGAGGATATTTGTGAGAACTGGTCTTGTCTTGCTTGGTTAAAGTCCTACCATTGCTTGTACCAGATGCAGTGAGTGCATTAAGACTCTTGGAGAGGTCAAACAATTCATTTTTATAAAACAGAAGTAACATGATGGATCTTTAGTTTTTATATTTTTGCCCTAATGGTGAAAAAAAATCATACTAAATATATGAAATTAACATATTTTTTTTACTTTAAAGAAAAACCTAATGTATTTATATTCTGTCTGTGAATGGCTAACACAAAACATTGTCCTTGGGAATATTGGACTGCTCATTCTCTCTGTGACACAAAGAAGAATTTTTTATATGTGACAGTACTGGAAAGGAAGACTATTTTTCAGTCTAAGTACAACAAAATTCTAGCAGGTAATGTTTTTTGTCAGAAAACATTTGTAAGAGAATGCTGAAAAACATTCCTCTAGTTACATTATTAGGTAGATTATATTTTCTTTCTTACTAAGGATAGTGTACACACATACAAAACAAGCCTTGTTCTACCATTGCTCTGGATTGCTAGTCACAAATGACTTTTTTTCTGTCTACTGTAGCACTCCTTAATATGTCTTTTTCAAGTATAAGAAATGGATAAATGGGTTTGATTTTTAAGTAAGTGGATTCATTGCAATTCCCCATCAGCAAAGAACAGAATCTTCTGAGAAGATGAAATGAAAACACAGGCAGTTGAGCCACAGAAAACTCATCTTGAAGAACTCAATAGACATAGATTTCCTGTGACAGCAGTTGACTGAGCCTCAGTCCTGCATCTTGTGGGTTCATCTTTGGGGAAATTAGGTCCACTATGGTTTTGGTGTTTTTTTCTGATTGCAGCACTAGATATTTCCTCATGCTTCTCTACTGGCCAAATTCTGCTCTGCCATGACAAAGACAAGTTGAACAGCTTTCTCCCAAAACAGATTAAGTGAATACAGGCTGAGACAATAGGTAAACTATCATGTAAAGTTTATATACAAGAATATAACATTTATCTGGAGTATTTACAAGGTTAATTAAAGCAATATTTTACAACTCTTTCAGGTTTACCACTAGGTATATTACATTTAGGCTACAGATGGTTTAATTTGCAAAATAATAATAAAAAAGTTGCATTCAGATCAATCAGCTCCAAAACTTCTTCATTTTTTCTGAGAAGGGCTCAGACTCATAGAAAATAAAAAGTGAGAATGGTTAATATACTCTTACTAGTGCCTATGTATCACATGCAAGAGTCATAACATGACCTTTATAGTGTTAATATAGATGGCTAGCCATTTCACCCTTGTGAAAGAGTCATACCCACTGTGACAGCCCAGTTGCATGCGTGGCTGTCTTTCTCTGCATCTCCTACTTTTGCATAACAAACATGCTCGTATACAGAGAAGCAGGAACATAAATGAACCAGCATTGCCAAAATGAAGAGGGAAAAACCTCCGATGAAAGTAATGTTTGCAACCATTTAAAAAAAAAAAAAAAGCTTTAAGTGAGATACTTTAAAACTTCCCAACAATAGTCTTTTTTTTTTTTTTCATTATTACATTTTAACCTATGTACAAAAACGGAGGACTCCTAGGGACTGAAGGAAGAAGGTGCGGGAGGCCTGGAGAGCTCAGGACAGAGGCAGCTGCTGGAGGCAGCCAGGGCCAAAGCCACTAACACTGCAGTTTACGGATGCTGCGGGAGAACCGCTTGAAAACCCGCTGCCCTTTCTGCCACCGCTTCAGCGAGGTGATCACCAGTTCCCCAGCTTGCTTTTGCCCCATCACCAAGTAGGGGACGTTTATATCGTTCATCTCATCACAGGTACACTGGAGGCCACCTTTGAGCCAAAGCACGATCTTCCTCAGATCCCTTTCCGTCAGCCCATTCAGCTTGTAGATGGTTTTGCTCTTTGTTTCAGGGGTGATCTTGGTATCCCCATTGATGTAGGCAATCTCCTTCACTTTTATCTTCAAGGCTAATAGAGCGAGGAGAGGGGGGAGTTGGGAGAGGGAGAGAGGGAGAGAGATTAAGAGGTTTTTTCCCATTAGTGCACATAAAGAGGACCTGGGGAGGGAGGTGCTCTATTGCTAATTAAACTGTCAGGGCTGACAGAGGAGGCAGCAGGTGGCTCCATTTCTAAAGCCACAAAGGGCATGCAAGTCATTTCAGTTTTAATCAACCTTAGGGATGAGATTTTTTTTGGTTTCTACTCTCACCCTCCCCCAACTTTTTCCTTCCTTTCTAAATTAGTATTTTCTCCAGCTTTTCTCCTGTTTGCAAATAGAGAAATGGCAGGTTTGCTATGTTAAGCAGACCTCATTTTTTTCCTGGGAGAGGACAGTCTTCCTGAAACTAGAATTTGAAAGGGAGGTGGAGAGGCCAGTACCTAGACCTAATCTGAAACCTGATCTCTGCTGTGGCTGAAAACTTCTAGACTCAATTTATTAGGCTGGAGAGGATTTTAGGCAAACCTGTAAGGAAATTATCTTTCACATGCATTGTTTTTTGAAAGAATAGATCCCATGGAGTGCAAATTGGTCCAACAGCTGCATTTGATTTGGTAAAATAACTAGGAGGGGGATACAGGACTCTATAAGAATATGTGGGGCATGTTTAGCTTTAGGAGGATTTATCTGAGTGCAATTTGCCAGGAAAAAGCTATTGGTTGTTTTAGCAATTATGTCTCACAGTCATTGTTTCATATTTTGGTTGTGGGGTTTTTTTTAAGAAAGACTTCTGAATTGTTGTATTTATATTATAAATCCATTTTCAGGTATAAATATTGACCTTTTATAAAAGGATTCCTCTCCTTATTCTCTCTTTCTCTTGAAATGCTAATGTATGGATAATGTGCCATTCAGCTGTCTCCCTTGAAGGGGCTTTCTTGTCCTCTTCTAACCCCAGATCTTCCCATTAAGTTTATATCCCCGATTGTCTGTGCATTACCTTCTCTATCAAATGATACATAGAGCTTCCTTCTTAATCTGTGGAGACAGTCTTTCTTACCATACATGAGATTGGTCATGCAGCTCTTTCTCATACGTCTAAATGAAGCTTTGCTCTACTTCTCCCCAGGCAACACTCTGGATGAAAGATTCTTTTTTCCCCCCCATTTTACATTCTATTTGGCTTGCCAGCAACATCCACATAAAAGAGCACTACTTCGAAACAGCAAATGGAAAAGGACTATAAAAAGGGGCACGTTTTATTCTGAGGTGGAATTTTGTGTTTCATGACCCAGCGGTCGGATGGGTTCATCTGCAGATAAGACAAAGCCTTGACTTTATTTGGGCACATCCCTCGCTGACACTGCTGGGAGTCCTACCTGATCCTCAGCTCTCAACTTTCAACCCAGGGGGGTTCTGCTGCCACTCACCAAAGTCATTTTTGCAGAGGTTTTCCACGATGTCATTATCATCCTCGTTTTTGTTCTTGCAGGCATCGCAGACCTTGGGTGCTGGAAAGGCAAGGGACAGTCCCCGTTAGGCAGGGGGATAAGGAACAGCAGGTGGCGTTGGGAATCCTTCGGAAATCCTTCGGGAAACGCTGTTTTTCCATCCCTCCACGGAAGGTCTCCCCGGGTGCCTTTTTTTCCCCCTTCCCAGCCCAGCACGGATCGGATGGGGACGCGCCTTACCTTGTCGCAGACCCGCCGGAGGGGGCACGGTGCGCTACACCTAAACCAAAAGCTTTTTCTTTTTTGACGAGGGAAAGAGTAAAGCAGGGAGGAGGGGAGGTGGGGGGCACACAACGCGAAACAACCCAGCCCAGCGCATCAGCGACGATTAAAGGAATTTGTCCCCCCCGGGGACCCGCGCAGCTCCAGTTTCTCTGGGTGTGGGAAAGGACTGAGGGATGCGAGCCAGTGCCAGTTCCCCGAGGGTGCCTGCGGTTTTCCCCTCGGGAAAGCCTCCCCGAGCTTCACCCCCGGTCCCCGCGGGGTTCACCCCCGCCCCGGGCGATGCCGTCCCGGCGGCTCCCTCCTACCTTCCCTGGTGACCGGGAGGATGTGGTCGCTGCTGGCCAGCGGGATGCACAGGTCGTTGTCCTTAGGGAAGCGGCTGCAGTCCAGCATGTCGGGCCAAGGGAAGCCGAAAGCGGACATCACCGGGGCGCAGCTCTCCTTCACCTCCTCGCAGAGCGAGTGGCAGGGCTGGATGATCTCGTCCAGGTCGTCGATGCAGACCGGGGCGAAGAGGGAGCAGAGAAACTTCCTGGTGTCGGGGTGGCACTGCTTCTGCACCAGCGGGATCCAGGTGGAAGCCTGCTCCAGCACCTCCTGCACCGTTTCGTGCCCCAGCAGGTTGGGCAGCCGCATGCTCTGGTACTCGATGCCTCGGCACAGCAGCATCGGGGCCGGGATGGGTTTGCAGTTGGAGCGCTTGTAGGAGAAATCGGGCTCCCCGAAGGGGAAGAGCCCGGCGGCCGAGCCCAGGCACTGGGTCGCCAGCAGCAGCAGCATCGGGGCGCAGAGGCGGCGCTGCATTTTGGGGCTCGGAGGAGGAGGGGAGGGGGGTAGAGAAAGGCTTGGGGGGGCTGGGGTGGCGGGGCGCAGAGCCCTCAGCCGCAGGCAGCGTCCCCCAGCCCGGGCTCCTGCCTGCCGGACGAGGACGGAGGCTCTGAGCGAGGTGCGGGGGCAAACGGGAGTTTTCACGATTTTTTTTTTTTTTTTAATGCAAATAGCAGGGGGAGAGCGGGGAGCTGGGAGGAGCCTGGTGACAGCCATCCAGAAAGGATTGGTCACTACTCTCTCGGTCTGCTGTTGCTCAGGGGGATTGTCTTTTGGCAGGAAATCCTTGCGAGAAACGTTACCGTGCGAGCGCGGAGAAGGAGGAGGAACAGATCCCCTTCGAACAAAGAGCCACGAAAGGCCCAGGAGCCCCTTGGCCGGGCGAGGGCACAGGGGGAGCTCTCAGGGCGCGGGTGGCTGGAGGTAAAGCTTTGCCGCTAGCGCAGATGCTGCCGAGAGGCAGGACCCCCTCGCATCCCCTGCCCACGTTTGGGGCTTCCCCCGCCATCTCCCGGGCGGGGGGAGGCAATCTGGACACCCGGGGGGTGTCTGGCACCTCCGCCCCTTCCCCGCGATGCCCCGGGGGCTGCCCAGCAGGACGCTCCTCCTGCTCTCCCAGCCCCTCCTGACCCTGACCTCGGCCCTTGCTGGGGGGTCTCCGGCCCCTGGGTGGCCCCCGACACCCAAAGTGGGGGGTTTCTCCGGCTGGGAGTTGTGCAGGGTAGGCACGTCCCTACCCCTTCGCTCCTGCCTTCACCTAGAAATTCCCTTTAAAGAATTACGATTGTGTCGGTTTGCCACAGAGAGGAAGACAATGGGCAAGGCACTGGGATTGCAAGGCAGCTGCAGTGAAATCCGGATATTTCTTGCATTTTTAGTGATATTATTTATGGGATTATTATTGAAAAGAGTAGCCCCATGTAGTGGCATTTTGTGGTAAACCACGTTCATTTATCAGCTACTGTATTTATCTCTTTATAAGACATGTTTTATGGTGAGACCGCACCTCAAATACTGTGTTCAGTTCTGGGCCCCTCACCACAAGAAGGATGTTGAAGCTCTGGAGCGAGTCCAGAGAAGAAAAATGAAGCTGGTGAAGGGGCTGGAGAACAGGCCCTATGAGGAACGGCTTAGAGAGCTGGGGTTGTTTAGCCTGGAGAAGAGGAGGCTGAGGTGAGACCTCATTGCTCTCTACAACTACCTGAAAGGAGGTTGTAGAGAGCAGTGAGATGACTTATTCTCCCAAATGAGAGGGTACAGGACAAGAGGGAATGGCCTCAAGTTCTGCCAGGGAAGATTCAGGCTGGACATCAGGAAAAAAATACTTCACGGAAAGGGTCATTGGGCACTGGCACAGGCTGCCCAGGGAGGTGGTTTTGTCACCTTCTTTGGGTAGATGAGGTCCTAAGGGACATGGTTTAGTAGGAATGGTTGGACTCAATGATCCAGTGGGTTCTTTCCAACCTAGTGATTCTATGGTTCGATGATTATATGAAAGCTGGTCTAGCCATGATGACTTCTGTAAATTTCAGGACCTCTGTTTGTCCCCTGTCCAGACTGGGCTTCCCAGAGGTCTGGGTCATAGTGTCGTAGGAATGAGACAAATCCAGCAGCATTCCCTTGGGAAGAGCAGGAGATTACCATGCTGAAGTGGCCACAGTGCTGCCCTGTGCACGCTGTTGTCACACACTGAAGCCAGTGCCAGCACCTTCAGCAGAGTTTTCAAGATCCTTTCCAACAGGCCATGCTGATGGATGTAATCTCTCTGTAGGCCAGCTTCTCTCTTACTAAAGTTGTTTAATACCTAGAAAATAAGTGTCTTGAGTGTCTAATATCATTTGGGGAAGGAATTGAAAGTAGTTTATTTCTTAGAGCTCCACATATTCTTGTCAGTTATTATCTGTGTTCAAGCCATTCCTTTAAACAATAAATCTGTAAATTCTTGGCATCAGTCAGCTTGCATGGCACAGAGCCCCACTGATGACTTGTGGTGCCCATTTTAGGCCTGTTTTTGCCAAGTCCTGGGGAGTGCCAGAGGCTGTAGCTGTTGCCACTTGCAGGAGTTGTCACTTCCAGTTCCCAGTGCTGGCCCTGTTGGCCTCTGTCCCCAAAATCCTCCTCTGTGGAAGGGGACCTACCAGCACATTTGCTTTTTCCTTGAATGGCCAGGCTATTCACCAAGTCTTTGTAAAATGGACAAATATGTGGTTTGGTTTTTTCTCTCTCTCTTTTTTCATTGCTGCTTTTTTTTTTTAAAGTCACTGTGATCCCTTCAGGTGGATCTCAGCATGATCAGAAGGCAATCTGCATGCTCTGTAAATTCCTGGTAGCCTTGTACATCGCTTCCCACAGATCCTGTTGTCTGGGCCGTGTGGAAGCAAGGACCCAAATCTGAACAGACTTTGTTTAGGCTAGGCAAAATAACCATTTTCTGTGGTAGAAGATGAGACATTTCTGACAGAAATTTGCTTTTTTTTTTTTTTTTTANTTTTTTTTTTTTTTTTCACCAGAACCATTTTCTTCTTTGTTTCCAGCCCACAAGAAACACGGAGGAAAAACAGCATGTTTTTTCCCTGGATTAAGCTTTGATTTGAAACAAGGCTTTATGAGACCTTGCTATTTCCATTTTTAATCACGCTTGGCAAATTCATTTACTACAAATTTGAAACTATTTGAGATCTTGTAAACGAACCCAGCCCAAGCCTACAGCCCAAAGCAATCATTGCTGCCCTCCTTCTGATTCCTTGCAGAGGGAAGTGCTGGAGCAGGAACCTACCATGGCTGCTCCTTGCTGAAAACTGGGATGGGTCTTTCCTCACCTGTGAACCTAAATACCATTTCTGGTTGCTGCAGTTTAGCAGCGTAAGCCTGCTAAACCTATGTAATCACAGGCTTGGTGTGAGCTGCAGGGACTGGCTACTGTGGCCAAAAACATGCAGCATTCCCATGCTCCAGATGATTTTCATGCTCAGTACTCAAAGTCTAGCTAAGCCAAAGCAGGAAGAGCAGCTTTGGGTGTCCATGCAGGTGTGATCAAGGGGTAATGGGAGTGGAGAAGATGCCCGTGGAGCTGTCTCCAATGGGGATCTCTGAGGTGTGGGATGGCTGCTGAAGACAGGGAGACCTTGTAGCCTTGATTTCTTGGGCTGGCCCTGCTTTGCTTGCATCGCTTTTGAGAGAGATGGGGCTGGGGAAAGTGTGGGGAGCATGGTCCATGATCCTCAGAGCTTGCAGCTGTCAGGTAAGGGCACTGAGACACCCTTGCTCCCTGGAAAGGTGACCTGGATTGACCTGGGTGGAACCAAGCAGGGCAGCACTCTTGAAATGATGGTTTAGGGTACATTTTTATTGTTTTAAAGAGAGTGTAGGCTTTTAAGCTGCTGTAAATTCATCAGGTTGCATAGATAGTTAAGCTGCATTAAACCTCTGAAAGTAGCATAAGCATTTAAGCCACCTGAGATGCTTAAAGCAATATAAGCTGTTAAGACGCTTTTAATCCTTAAGTGCTTAAATCACCTTAAATCTTGGGAGTAAGGTGACTGAATGAGCTGCCTGGAGAAAAAGACCCCAACAACAGTCCCTGCCTGACCCCCAGCTCTCCGTAAGTGTTACTTGATGGATGGAAGTGAAAATAAACTGTAGGGAAAAATACCGGAGTCCTTGGTGCTTGCAGGAAGTTAAGAATAGCATTTTGTTCCAAGGAGTGTGGCTGGTCTGTGCCATCTGCATTAAAACCATAGTGCTGCTTCCTTTTGCTCTCAGGCCGTGGTCTGAACTCACATGTTCCTGGCCGGTCCCAGAAGCTGAGATGTGGAAAAGGGAAAATACATTCACAGTTGTATATCTCCAAAAGAATAGGCAAGACTTGCTTCAGTGCAGGCAGCAATAATTACTATCAATTTTTTAACCTTTCTGTTAAGCATTTTTCCAACTCTGCTGCCTTCAAAGTTGTATCAAAATCTCTCTTCCATTTGTGGAGAAAACCCTGAGCTCTCAGTCCGTTGGCAGACCACAGGTTGATTTCCCACAGTGGAAGATGGAAAAGCCAGGATGCGTAAGCGGACACACTGAACAGTAGTGATTTGCTGAGACAGACGCACACCCATGGAGGGCATCCAAGCATTACCCAGCATGAAGCACTCACCTTTCCCAAGAAGCTAGGGGCTGCTTTCACCCCTGAAGGGGGTCTAGCCCCACTGACCACTCACTGGTGGGAGTAGCCAGGCCTGGTAGGTTAGGGAGATGCTGACCTTACGGACTCTCTAAGCATAAACATGGGACTTGAGGAATGATGTCCTTAGTAATACTGTAGAAGACTGAAAAAAACTGTGGCTTTTTAGCCCGTTCTTTTCTGCCCACGAAATGGCAGTGGTGAGGACCAAACCGACTTTCTCCCCATGACAAAAAAAATCTGATTAAAATATTAGCTTACCTTTAAAAATGGATTCCAGCATGACACTACCAACATTTTGCTGCTATTTGAATTTTGCTATTGCATTTGATAGGAGAAAATGGAATTGCACAAGCTTTCATGGGAGGCGGCTCAGCAAGAGGTCCCTCCTGAACTCTGTTTTGGGGGCTGATAAGGTGGAATTTAACATTTTCCAGATCTGGGACTGGGCAGCGGTCTTGTTTTCTGTTACCACAAACATTTAAAAGCTCCATTGTTGAAAACTACATGTGCTGTAGATATGTCCTTCTTCTCTTTCCCTGTTCTGAAAGGAACGCTAAAAAAATAATTAATCCCTTTTTTTTTGCTTTCCATTCGCAAAGCTCATGGAAAATGCAGCAAATGCCTGGTGCGGGTACCCTGGGTGCTGCTCAGGAGGAAAATCACCTTTAACTGTGGCAGAAGGACCTCGCGATGGCGCCTGTGCTCACTGTGTGGGTCTGTTCCTCGCCCAGAGACACTCGGCGTCGATCTTGTAGCACTCAGCCCTTCGCTGAGACAAAATCAAGTCACAAGGAGATTTCTTGTTTGTTTGGGGCTTTTTAATGTTTTTTTTTTCTTAAAAAAATTATTTATTTTAGTGGTAATTCTCGATAGTTTCCCTGCATTTAGTATCTTAAAATATTCAGGCAAGTTTTTCCAGTTGCAAATGTTTTCCATAGGAACACTATTATTTCAAGGCTATGTTTCTTAGTGTTATATTGTGGTTTCCACAGTTTATATTAAATGGTAGATATAGGTGCTTGAGTGTTGTATTATATATACACATATATATTACATGTAAATCTATGTGTATTTGCATGTGGTGATTTAGCAAGTTATGATGCTTCAGATTTATCTGACATACATCTATATCTGGCTACAGTTTTTGTCATGTTTCTGCTCACATTGAGTGTTTGTGGTTACTTCTCCGTTTATTATCTATCTAATCTAAGTGCTGGATGACAAAGACAGCAGGTGCTGTGCCCTAGAGGACTACAATACATGGTACCTGGTTTTCTTGGTATATTTTATTTAAAAAGATGCAATGTAGCATATCTTTCCTCACCATCACCTACCCCCCCCCCCCCCCCAGCTGTTATTTGCAGCCTGGCAGCATCTAGCACCGTGAGCAGAGAGCGGGGCCCCACTGTGTGAGCCATACAGAAAGACAGGGTACTTAGACAAAGGGTTTGGACTCTGGGTAGGGCACAGATGCTGCAGAAGAGAAGAATTGCTGCCTCCATCTGGGCAGGGTGGCACAGGAATACTGCCGTTGTTTGCAACAGCAAGAGTTTTGCAGTTGTTGCTGGTTTTCAGGGCTCCAGGTTTGGCAGTAAGCACATATCAGGGCTTGGGCAGGCTTCAGCCATCCGCATCCAAGGTAGCCATAGTACTTCCCCGGACAAGCAGTCAAAGTTGTGGATTTGTGATGAGCTTTGGTGTGGGTCTATATGCTGTGGAGTCATGTAGTTCTGCACATGCATGGCCAAAAAATAGCCACATCTCTGCTTCTGCAGTGCTTAACAGAGAAAATGACTACAAATGTGTGTGAAAGAGGGCTGGGTATAGAAACTAATTTTCAGAGCAGATTAATACTTTTAGGTGAATGGTCAGGTTTGCAGGTAGATAGCTAGTCTAATGGCCTCAAGGTTTGGACACGTTACTTGTTGAAAGAAATTATTTTTAAATTATAATTTCTAGTAAAACATTTTATAAAAAGTAAAATCAAGAGAACTTATTGCCCAAAGCTATGCTATTTAAAAGTTTATTAAATCTGATTTAAAATAAAGCAATGGAACAATCAGAGCAATCTAATATCATGATCAAATCAACAAACTAGTCTCTGTGTTGGATAGGAGTTAAATTACAAAGTAATTTAAATAATAAAGCTAGTGGGCATGTGATCATTAGTTAAAAAATATTTGCAGACTAAAAAGCCGATATTTCCAAATGTTAAAAACATCCAAATGTTTGAGGCTAGTTCTGAAGAAACTGACCCAGAAACAGTTTTGTTGACAAGACTTATGATGGTATTAGATCTGCAGTTTTCAGGAAATTCAGAAATTACTGAAAAAAATGCAGCAACAACAATCACTTAATGTGTATTCATCAGTAAGATGCGTATTCAAAATTTTGGTCATCATCTCCCATTTTTAACTTTCTCCACTATTCTCATGCTTTCAGACTAAATCTACAGTTTTACCTTCCTGTATTTGACACAGAAAAGTAAACCTGGAGGGCCTCATAAATGAGACTGAAATAAATTTCACCCATGGCTGAAATAAATTTTAAACACAATATTCTTCCCCACATGTACTCTTTCTTTCTCAGTCCATACAAGTGCTTACATGTGACATAGGTAAAGGTAAGTTTTAAAACCACTTGGTACATTTTTTTATTACTTTGGCTTGTTACACACCTTCACTTATTAGTTTGTTTCTGTTATTGGCAATATTCTCATCTCTGCTTTGTCTGTGTGACAAGTTTATCTCAGCCTCCTTCTACCCAAATGCAGATTTTCTCACAACCTTTTCCCAGTCCAAGGCTTGGCTCGATCAAGTTTCAACTCTACCTAGTTGTGTTCAGTCTAGTAGTTAATATTTATATTCTGCAAACTACTTGGGTCAAAGGCCTAGGGCTGAGCACTCTACTAGCTATGGTGGCTCTGCTCAAGTAGTTTGTGAGCTAAACCATCAACCATTGTGGCTGAAGCAGTAGCTGGGAAGGGACGTAGGTAAAGGAAGGGCAACAGCATGCTGTGGAAGGATGCAATTCCTGCTGTGCATCAGCTTGATTCCTCTTTCTGCAAAACAGGAGACTGATGTCTCACCCCAAAGCTCATTGTGGCTATTCACATGTGGCATTTATAGTTATAGCAAGGGAGGCATGATGTAAGTATCAGGAGAAAGAATTGTGCATTTTTTCCTACCTTATTATCTTCATTTCCTTCTTGAGAGATTGCTGCTAGAGCAGCAGTTTTGATAGACAGAAAGCTGGCTTGGCAGTTGTATTGCACACCTTTATTCAGATACTCTTGTACTGTTGGTATGGGATACAAAAGTGCTGCAGGCTGAAACTTGGCAGTGAATTAAACATAGCAAATGGATCTAACCTTGGGATCTAAGTGGATGCTTGGTCTTCTGGTCTGGTTGAAACTGTGCTAGTTTTGAGGGAAGTGAGTGTCTTGCAATCCATTTTCCCAACCAATATGTGGTTGACTTGATTGACCTCCACCAGGAAAAGCTTAGATTGCTGTCTGGAAAGAAAAAAGGTGAGAACATGATTCTCTGGCTTACCTGTGTAATAATTTTTTCTCAAAAGTTTTTGGGGCAAATAAGGTTTCTTTAGTCCCTGTAAGTAAAGTTGTAGCAGAAAAGTGTGTCAGGGTCACCTTAAAATTAATATTTACATTTATGAGCAAATGGTGAAATTATTTTGGTTTGAGTAGTTCTATAAAAAATCTTCAATAAAAAATCTTTTTTACAAATATATCAACAGTAAAAGGAGGACTAGGGAGAATCTCCAGTCCCTACTAGATGCAGAGGGAACAATAGTAACAGGGCATGAAGACAAGGCTGAAGTACTCAATGCCTACTTTGCTTCAGTCTTTAACAGTAAGGAAAGTTGTTCCCTCTGCACACAACCCAAGGGGTTGGAGGAGCAGAATGAGGTTCCCATGATCCAAGAGGAGGTGGTTAGAGACTTCCTTGCCCAGCTAGACATCCA